>CAKKOB020002274.1:0-14178 GCA_918844115.2 Phlebotomus perniciosus
CCCGACAGCCGAAATACGTTTTCACCCAAACATGGGCATGGGGGTATTCAAATGAAAGGATTTTCAATTTCCAGTCGACCTGAAGTGGTTTAAACCCGATTAAACCGGTTTAAGTCTGGCTTAAACCGGTTTGACTAGGAAAGAGTATTTTTTCTTCGATTTTCGGCTTTTTTCAACTGTCTTTAATGTTTCTGGTCATGATAATCACTTTTTAAACGGGTTTTGACTTGTTCGAAAACAAATTTCAAAAAAAAATTTTCAAAAAAGTTCAAAATCATTTAACTGATTTGCAAAGGCAAATTAAGCTGGAGGATAACAATTTTTTATTCAAATATTATATAAGTACATTAGTTCATAAAGATTTTATCGTTATCAAGAAATCTTTTATTCTTATGTGGGATTATCGCAGTAAGCCCTCCCGATTGTGAAAAGTCTTATTTTAACGGACTTGCATGAAATGCATCCTGTAAATAAAATAAAGGATTAATAAATTGAGAAATTTAACATATTTTATGATCGTATTTACTAGATTTGGCCAAGCAGTTTTCTTGTTCCATTATGCAGACATTGTTGAAAGTAACTTCAGTGCCATTTCTATATACGCAAATTACTGGATAATGAATTCGGGGGCAAAATAAGTGACATATTGTTCTAATGGCGGATGTTTCTAAAAAGATCAGTAATTTAAATTAATAATAAAAATTATGTACCTAAGGGTTTTACTTTACCAAGGCAAAAAACAACAAGGAAAGAACAAAGTACCACAATAGCCTTCATTTTGAGCAAGAACTGCATAAGAACTAATAGAAATCCTGAATAGTGAGTTCTTTTTATAGGTAATCTTAAAAAGAAATTCATGGTTTATAAAATTACAAATAATGCGTGAAACAATTTGTTTTGCATTTTTTGGCTGATTAGTTCCAAGTAGTTTTTTTTTTTATTTATTTAATAGTTAATAGAATTTAGCCAATAGAAATTTTTATACACTTACCAAAATTCAACCTGATCGAATCAGCTATTTTGACTCACAAAAAAGATGGAGATTGGCATTTTCGGACTCATGAGGTCAAAAGTTAACGAAATTTTCAAAATTTTGATTGTTTCTAAATATACAAAAATAATCGGCAAGATCTTCTTAGGACTATGGTTTCTTAACAGAAGAACATGCTAAAATAAAAATAGAGATTAATAATAATTGTAGAATTATAAACAGTTATTTTATAACTGAATACTTACTAATCTTTTTCAAGCAGTTTTCAAGTTCCATAAAACAAGAATTGAGGAAATTCTTTTCAGTGCCATCGCCGTAAACGCAAACTACTGGATCGTGACCTGCAGAGCAATCTATTTTACATTCTCCCATGGCGAGTTTTCCTAACGAAAATATATATTAGGTTAAATATACAGAAATTATTCAATTAAAGAATGAAAAACATGAAAAATATGTAACACTTTTACTTTACCAAGGCTAAGAAGTGCAAGAAGAGAACTAAGAACTACATATGTCGACATTTTAAGAGCGAAAAGCGGGAACTGATTGAAATCTCGGTAATTAAGCTTCTTTTATAGGTCTATGAATTTTTTCATACCTTTTATGGATTTTATAATAGCAAAATAATAATTATTTTTATTTCTTACGTTTTATGGGTTTCATGCCAGAAAATACTCGCTTATCTCGATTTAACTAGGTCTTTATCGTCTTAACCGATTTCTAATGCAAATCTTTTCGAATTCGGAAGTTCAGAAACTCCGGAACGATTTGCATTAAAATTGATTAGCCTTCTCTAGGAAGATTCTTATCATACCCAGTCTCATCAAGAATGCTGGGAATGCCCTACAGAGATTACCCAAATAAGAAAAAAAGATCGTTAAAAAACGTCAAGAATTCAAATTAGACTTTTCTCCGGAGTGGAACATTTCCGGAATTGTAGGTCCTTTAGTTTTTTTTTCTATTTTCTTCAAGATTACTGTTTTCTATTAATATCTTGAGTAAATAAATAGGAAATTTCCTTTTTCAATAATGGATTTAGATTTTCTTTTAAATGATTAACGGTTCGTGTAAAAAAATCGCGTATAAAATCCCTGTAATAAAAACAATTTGCTCAATTTTGCTCATTTCTCCACGCGATTTCGTGAGGGAAAAAAGCGAGGAAAAGTGCTGCGCTCAACAAAATTTTATTTTTTGCCCAAGATTTGCCCCCAAAAGCGATAAATCCACCCCAAAAGTGAAGATCCAAAGGTAGAGCTCCCTTCCTGGTTAAAATTCCCCACAAATCTGACCAGAAAAAAATCTTTTATAGTGATGCATCGAAGGAGAAAACTGCCCGCTCATGTCACAGAATGCCTCCAGCTCGCCATCGAAGTGGAGCTCAATCGCTTCCTGCAGAGCAACGAGGAGGAGTTGTCCTTCCCAAGCACCCTCACCCGGGAGAATCGGGCCTTCATCCATGAGTACGTGAAGACAAAGGGACTCACCTCGAAGTCCAGAGGGAATGCCCAGCGAGTCCTAACAGTCTATAAGCCGAAGAGGAATGTCGTCCGGAAGAACAAGTGCATGTTTGAGGTGACTGACAGGAGTAGGGATGCAATTTATGGGCTCCTCAATGCCTTGCCGGTGTCTGAGAAAGAGACTGAAGAGGTGAAGACTCGGAGGAATGGATGTTCCGTCAATCGGAGTCAATTCAATGTTGGGACTCTCACTCAAGGGGTTTCTATGGTGCCTCCGCCCCCTCATGGAAACCACGTGAGACAGATGAGGAGCCAATTGCCCATCTTCCAGATGCGCCAGCAGATCCTGGAGCGAGTGAGGGAGAACCAAGTGATAGTGATTGTCAGCGAAACGGGAAGCGGCAAGACAACTCAGGTGCCTCAGTATCTCCTGGAGAACTCCACCGAGATGGGCAGATCCTGCCGGATTGTCTGCACACAGCCTCGTCGGCTGGCCGCCCTGTCCGTGGCGGATCGTGTGGCATTCGAGAGGGGAGAACAGCTGGGTGACACCGTTGGCTACCAGATCAGGCTGGAGAGCAAAACCTCACCCACTTCGAATCTCATCTACTGCACCAATGGGATTCTGGTGAGATGTCTGATGGGTGGGCATTATCAGAGCGTCTTCGCCAATATCACCCACGTGATTGTGGATGAGGTTCACGAGCGCGATAAGCACTCGGACTTCCTGCTGATCTCCCTGAAGGAGGCTCTAGCCGTGAATCCTCACCTCAAGGTCATCCTCATGTCAGCCACAATTGACTGGCAGCTCTTCTCGCAGTACTTCGATGATTGTCCGGTGATTAACATTCCGGGGAGACTCTATGAGGTCACGGACTACTACCTGGAGCACGTGCTGATGCTGACGGATTTCTGCAAGAAGAAGATGGGCAAAGCGGAGAGGCTCATGAGGGGGGAGGGAGCAAAAGCGGAGAAGCCGACGGAAGTGCTGGATGGGGAGACAGTGAAGCTGATCAATGAGAGTCTGGAGATGTGCTGGACTCACTGTGATGATGATAACTTCCAGCAGTTCATCTATTTGGTGGCAGGAGAGAATGTTCCGGTGGATTTCAGGCATACGGAAACGGATATGACGGCCCTCATGATTGCAGCGGGAAGAGGTAGGATTTATTTTGGCATGTTTCCTAGACTTTCACGAGCTTTTTGATGGGTGGATCGCGAGTTCGATCCCTAGATATTTCAAATTTATTCCTTTTTTTTCTTCTAATAAAAAGAAAGAGATTCTAGTTTCCTAACTTTAATGGGTTTCTTGGGATTCGCGAAACTATTCATGTTTTTCGAGTTTAAGTTCCTTAAGAGCGTTTAAATGCGTCAAAGTGCTCCAAGCGCGTTTAAATTGCTCTAAACGAGTTAAAGTTCTTTATGCGCGTTAAAATAATTTAGGCGATTTAAAAAAAATAAAAATAATTTTTTTTCTGTTTTTATTAGAAACAGTTTAATTAAAACTCTGTTTTTTGTTGAAAAATCTTATCTTAACTCAGCGAATTAAAAAAAAAATGATTGGTGTCTTAGCTAATCAATATGCATATTCTAAGAAACACTGGGATTGTGTCTCCGCTGTCTCCGCTATAAATGTCCGTCTTTTGAGACGAATGAAAACGGATATTCAGGAAATTTGGACAGAATTCTCCGTATAGTAATAATTCTTCAGTTATTGTAAACATTTTGCTGCAAAAACATTACCCCTGAAGTATATAGCTTACTGGAAACTCCATTTTGATCCACTTATGGCGTTTATTTTTGCCATTAAGTCGCTATAACTTTGTTTTAGCCGTTATAGCTCTGAGTAATCCTCTTAGTCTATTCATAGCGAAGACACAAACCAAAACCTATTGAGCAAAAATCTATCATTTAGCCGAGACTCAAACTAATTTCCTTTTCTCTGCTTAGGAATGTCCGAATTCGTGGAGATCCTGTTGCAAATGGGCGCTAATCCCAATGTGACATCCCATCATGGGATGAAGGCGATAGATTGGGCGCGTCGAATGGATCACCATGAATGCACTGCCCTCCTCGAGTCCGCCCACAGTGTCTCCTCAGCCAATGACCAAGTCAGCGATGAATACACGAAGTATTTACTGGAAGTCTATCAGCAATCATCTTCCGTTTATGAGGAGGAAATTGACCACAAGTTGCTATTCGCTCTGATCAAGAAGATTCACTCTGACAAGCCACCGGGAAGTATTTTGATCTTCCTGCCGGGCTATGAGGCTATTCTGAGGCAGAATGAGATGATTCTGGATGCAGTGGGGTGCGGCCTGATGCCGGATAATGTGAGGATTTATATGTTGCACAGCAATATGAAGATCAATGATCAGAAGTCAGTGTTTGAGAGGATTCCCACCGGATGCAGGAAGATCATCTTGTCCACTAACATTGCTGAGACCTCCATCACGATAGACGATGTGGTGTATGTGATTGATTGCGGGAAGGTGAAGCAGACAACTTTTGATGCTCTCTGTGGGAGTACGAGTCTCGAGACGGGTTGGGTGTCTCAGGCGTGCGCTAAACAGAGAGCCGGCAGAGCAGGAAGAGTGACTCAAGGCATTTGCTTTAAGCTCTACTCAGCGGCCAGACACGCCATTATGGATAAATTCACAATTCCCGAACTGCTGAGAGTTCCACTCACGGAGATCTGCTTGAGTGCCAAGTTGATAGCGCCACAGAGTGGAATTGCTGGGTTTCTGGAGAAGGCGCTCCAACCGCCGGCGGCGGTGAGTGTTAGGAGGAGCGTGGAGTTGCTGAAGACAATGGGGGCGCTCGATGATGAGGAGAATATCACGGATTTGGGAATTCATCTGGCGGATTTGCCCATTGACGCTCATCTGGGGAAGATGGTGATCTTCAGTATTCTCATGAAGTGCGTCGATCCGGTGTTGACAATTGTGAGCGCCCTCTCTGTGCGGGATCCGTTTACGCTGCCAGGAGGCGCGCGGGAGCGCGGAAGAGTGTACGGAGTGAAGGAGAAGTACGCTGAGGGATCATTCAGTGATCATATGATCTTGATAAGGATCTTCCAGAAGTGGTTGGATGCGCCAGAGCGGAGCAAGAGGAGGTTCTGCGAGGAGAATTTCCTCAGCAGTGGCGCCATGCAGACCATTTGCGGGGTGAGATCGCAGATTCTGGGCCACTTGAGAGCCAATGGGTTGATCAAGAGCAAAGGCAAGGGCAATATCCATGATGTCAATCAGAATGCCAGGCACTGGACAGTTGTGAAGGCGTGCCTGGTGGCGGGATTGTATCCCAATGTTGCGATGAGGGATACAGCTGGTGCCCCGGGGATTCCGGGAGCTGTTCTCCGGGCGGAGAATCAGGAGAAAGTCTTGCCGCATCCTCATAGTATTTTGGGCGCCAAGCGACCGCCAGACAGCAAGTTGAAGGTGAAGGGCTTCCCAACGGATTGGGTGGCGTTCGAGGAGAAAGTGAGGGTTGGCTCCTCATCTTTTATTCGTTGCAACACAGTTGTAACTCCAGCCACGGTGGCGCTGTTCGCGGGAGCAATTCATATCAGCGAGGAGGAAAGCATTCAACAAATTGAACTCTTGGATTCGGACTCCGACAGGGATTCAGACGCCGAAATGGTCAGCCATGAAGTGATCTATCGCATTGACAATGGCATCCAGTTCACTTTGTTGGACGAAACGGCGTATTTGCTGTTCCATCTGAGACAGAAACTCAATTATCTCTTGCTGATGCTGATTCAGAAGCCGGACAGCTTCCATCTCATGACAAATGGCCCCGAAGGGCAGGTCATCGAGACGATCAGTGAAGTTCTCCTGGCTGAAGAGAGACAGTACAAATTCCCCATTCCAGAGGGCGTTGGGGAGAGACCACAAGCCGTGTCGCTGGACTTTTCGGCTGACGTGAATTATGGGATTCACGAGGAGAATCGTCGATCAGCCCAACCGATTCAGTGGTCACTGAGTGATGCAATGAAGGAGTTGAAAGTGACCGGTGCGATCAGGAGACAAAAGAGGGGACAGAGGAAGAGTCCGAGGCAGCAAGTGGCGCCAAAGGAGATAAAGTATTACTTGATTAAGGCCACAACCATTGAGCAAGTCAATTGGGCGTTGGATGGATACGAGTGGTGCTTCGCGCCGCACATTTACAACAACCTGAAGCGATTCCTGAAGGTGAGTGGATCAGTTTTTGATTTTCTTTTAAAGCTGGGATTACCAAATTCTTGCTCTTCTGTTTTTCGCCAAAGATCGGACAGTGGCTACAAAATGTTGATGTCAAATCCCAACCCCCTTCTCCACATCCGCCATTTTGAAATATCCCAAAATTTTATTTCCTCAAAAGCTCAGTCCCTATGACATGGATCGGTTTCAAATTTTAACATGTTATTGCTGAGATTAAGAGCTCTCCAAAACGGGGTCTCAATAGATCCTAGGTGTAGCCGAACCCTAGATATTAGGGTCCAAACTTTTAAAAAATACTGATCATATCGACTTTAACATTTTACCAGCAACTTTCTACCAGCAAGGAAATTGATTTCAGCGGTGGTCAGTTGAAATTCCAATGTACTAAAGAGTTGTAGTATTCCATGAGACGTTTCTAAAAAGGAGTCATAATACGAAATCTGACCTATAGAACCGGAGATATGGCGGATTAAAAATTCAAATTTTGGACCCTAATATCTAGATTTGTTGCAAATTCAAAGACCTTTCAAATGAATGACCTACACGCCCAGGTTTACCGGAGAAGAAAGTTGGGGTAAAGTAAGGGTATAAGCTAGGGACCCTAAGGACTAGGGTTGGCTTCCTTGGGATTAGGTCTCGAAGCTATAGCTGCTACATAATCAAATTTGATTGGGATCGATTTACAAACAATGGAGAAAAAGCTCGGTCAAGTTTCAAAGTTTGACCCTTCGAACCCTTCCTATCTTGGATCAGGGTCCTAGGTTTCGAATCCAGCCTTTGTTTTAGTATTTGGCATGACCTCTCCAGTGAGTATTTAGTGATCAAAATCGGGACTAAAACTGGAGATAAAGTTTTTTTGAGGGGGAAAATTTTATGGCCAGAAGACGTACACTACTTCCATTAATTCCACATTTTGTTGAAAAGAACCCCAAAGCTCCAATTTGAAAGCTTTGAAGAGCTTTCATATACCTACTATCAATTCAAATTTCTATACAAAGTTTTCGAAAGCTTTCTAAGAAAGGTTGCAAAGCTTTATAAGAAAGCTTTAGAGCTTCCTAAGAAAATTTGCTGAAAGCTTATTGTTTTCCAAAGAAAGCTTGATGAGAAAGGTTTCTAAAGCTTTCTAAGAAAAGTTTCTAAAACTTTCTAGAACTTCTTAAGAAAGCTTTTAGAGCTTCTTCAGAAACTTTGTTGAAAGCTTATTGTTTTCCAAAGAAAGCTTGATGAGAAAGGCTTCTACAGCTTTCTAAGAAACGTTTCTTAAAATTTATGAAAAAGGTTTCAAAGCTTTCTTAAACTTCATAAGAAAGCTTTTTAGAGCTTCCTAAGAAAGCTTGATAAGAAAGATTTCTAGAATAGATTCCTAAAGCTTGCTAAGAAACGTTTCTTAAGCTTAAAAAAAGGTTTCTAAAGCTTTTTTTATGAAAGCTTCAAGAAAATCCGCAAAAGCTGTCTAGAATTTTCAAAAGCTTAACAAGGACCTTATAAAAATTATCCGAAAGCTTTACAAATTCTCAATTTTTTTGAAATGCTCGTAAATTTCTCAATTTTAGAAAGCTTTCAGCTAATCTAGCTTACATTTTTCAAAGTTTAGGGATTTCGTTGAAAGCTTCTAATGCTCTGGAAGAACTTCCCAAAGCTCCAATTCTTCCTTGGAAGCTTAAAATTACTTGAGTCCCACCTGATCTCCACCTTGTTATCAAACAAATCTAGAATCCGGGTAAACTAGGGACTAAAGTCAGGTATTGAGGGAGGAATCTTGACCTCAACTACAACGACTTTTACCGAAAACCTTATACCGGTATCTCTCACCGTTCTCTCGCTATAAGCTTCTTATACTGCGGACAGATTTTTGTTAGCCCTAGGATCCCTAGAATTACTTTAGACGTTTAGACTTACCTTGATACTTAGGTTCTCTTCCTAACTTGTTGTTTTTCAGCAATCCCCTGATTCGGAGATTTATCTCATCTTCCACGTGGGATCCGTCCAGAAATTCTACTGCATGGGCCAATTTTCGCTGAAGCCTAATGGGAAATATCTGGTGAACATGGTTCATGGCGGATCCACCAACTTTAGGACCGTACGAGAGATGGTGAGACGCCAGAAAGCGGCATCCTTCAACTGGAACGACGGGGAGGAGTTGTCGCAGGAGTTGGGTGAAATTTTCAGGCGTCTCCTACAGGGTCCTGAGGAGAATCCGAATTATTGATCTCGAAAGCACAGTTCCTATCCTTGATTTTGACTTGAGTTACCTGTGAATGCTCTTTGAATTTTATGTGAACGTGTTTTAGATGAATTTTGAGATTTTAGCAGTACGTAGGTTTTAAGTTTTAAAAGCAAAGGAAATTGAATTTCAACTAAGGGATCTCGATGTACGAACTTGATTAGGGAGATTTTTTTTTAATAAAGAAAAGTTTCTCTAGAATTGTTTTTGAATGAAGGTTTAATTTTTTTCACTTTGAAAGAGTCAGGCGATGGTACTTCGGTTTCTGGGCGTTTTGGTTGTTGTAGAAGAATCTCATGAAGATGTATTTCTCGCAGACGGCGTCAATTAACAGTTGTTGATGGTTGATGACGTGAAAAGTTTCGGTATCTTCAGTGAAGATTTTTGAGTCGAAGCAGGTTCGTCGCACTCGTCGCTTGATTCTGTTGAACTCAGCGTTGTTGTAGCGGTGGCCGATGGCTTTGAGAGCGCGTTCAGCCACTTTGCAGATCTCAAAGACTGAAGCTGAAGGATATCTCAAGTATCCAAGCTTGTTGTACCAAATCTGACAGCCTCGACGCCATCCACCTTCCAGTAAAGGTGCACATCTATCACATTTCAGTTGTTGTTGCAACTGCCTGACTATAAAAGCAGCGACGTAGTTGAGAAGGTAGTCAGCGAAGATGGATGAGCTTTGATAGTGGAGGATGTGTCGGTAGATCTCCAGGAGTTTCTTCTCCTCCACTTGAAGACTCTTATCGGGGTCCTCGTCTTCCAAGTCAACCAAGGAAGCATCCAGGAGGACGCTTTGTATTTCCCGTTGTTCAAGAGGAATGCAGTAGCGGACTGCATGGTCCAAGAGACGCTTGAAGTTCGACCGAAACTGCTGGAAAGTCGGATTGTTCTTCCAGTAGGGACTTCGACATCCAGTGAAGTAGGTCTCGATGTGTTGTTGCGTTAGCTTACTCATTGGAAGATTGGTCATGTTATCTTCTTCAATTGTGGCGTTGTATATCCTCGGGAGATTCTTCAGACACAAAATGAGTCCTGTAAATCCAAGCGACCAACCGGAATTTACTAGTTTCGTTTGGTTCGCAAGTGTTAGACTCCTCAGGTAGTTGATGGCGTCCTCTGCTGACTCCAGAACCTGATCGACGTTCTCTTTGTTGATGGGATTCGTCAGAGTATTTGATATTCCATTCAATATTTCAATGAACTCCGCCGTGGGGCTGCATCCTCGGAACTGAGGTAGTTGTAGCTTCTCGCAGTATCTGAGAGCGTTGACAACGGGTAGATTTAATGCTTCCATTGTTAGCTTGATGTTGATCTTCTGGTTGGCAAAGTAAGCAAGGACCTTGTGAATCTGAACATCTTGAGGTCTTTGCTGCTCCTCTTGAAGCTTCAGCAACTCTCTCAAGTAGCCCCAGTCGATTTTGTCTCCGTAACCGTTGATGAGGACTCCACATTCAGTCAACGACTTCCTAACGAGTTTCATCAAGTGGATAGGGTCGGGATAGACGCTCAAAGTTTTCTTATCGACATGGAAGGTTGACTGCAGTGCCTCATCCTTCAAGTTGCATCCCAAGATCTTCAAAACCGCGTAGTTCGATCTCGTTCCGTAGCAAGTTAGACCAGCAACCTCAACATAAGACTGAAGCAAGTTACTCA
The DNA here is from genome assembly GCA_918844115.2 of Phlebotomus perniciosus. Taxonomy (NCBI): domain Eukaryota; kingdom Metazoa; phylum Arthropoda; class Insecta; order Diptera; family Psychodidae; genus Phlebotomus; species Phlebotomus perniciosus. The sequence goes on from CAKKOB020002274.1 coordinate 10,522, forward strand.
AACATAGCTTGATCAGGTTCGCCTTCTGTTCTGGCGACAATCCACTGCTGGGAAAGTACCCTAAAGCAATCTTCCACTTAGCGTTGATGGAAGTGGCTAGGAAGACTAGAACTTCCTTAACTTGATCCTGCTCCGTGTCCTTGCATATCCCATCGTTAAGTCCGAAGGATTCCGCTGCATTCCAATCTGTCTGCCTAATCGCGATCTCGTCAAAGGACAACTGGACAACCAACTGTCCAATGGAATTCACCTGAGCCATTTTGATAGCATTGAACGCCTCATTGCAGAATCCAGGTTGTCCCCTGGAGTACTTATACCACTCAGCGATGTACTTCGTATGAGGCAGAGCCAGTCCAAACTCCGTCCTGACGTACTCATAAGTCCGGGGAGCGTAGAAGTTGAGGGTCAGAGCGAATTTCTTCTCTTCAGCTGTGTAAGGCATCCTCTTTTTGTAGATCAAACGCCTGAAGATGTTGGGCGCTGCTCCAGGAATCAGTGACAACCTATACTCCAGTTCATCGTTAATCAGTTGCTTCTCCGACAGTTTATTGACGAGATCTGATAGTTCGGTGATCTTCCTTGATTGCCATCTTAAGTTGGTCTGCAGGGAACGGACTTGCTTTCGCAGTAAGTGCAACTTCTTCTCTCGGATAAATTCACGCGTTGGCGAGGAATCTGATGACTCAGGAGTTGATTCCATGGCGCGTTTTAAGGTCATCGGTTCACGTTCATTCACCATTTGTCGCATCTTTGCTCGTGAAAGTCTCTTTGGTTGTGCTTCCTCATCCGTCAAAGCGCTGGATGGAGGTCTGTAGTCCTCTAAGGATAAGGGATCCACTGGTTCGATCTTTATCTGTTGTGGTAACGTCGTTTGTTCGATCTTCTGTTGTTCTGGTAGCTTTCCCGTCGTCATCGTCACCAAGGATCGGGAAGTCACCGTTTCCGGTGGTCTGGTAACCGTTGCTAACTTGTTAAGTGATTTGACGGAAGTGATTGTGATTTTAGACTCTTTCGAATGCTGGGGAACAGTTAAAATCTCCATTCTTGGTCTCTTTAGTCGTAGTTTCAAACACTTGCTTTCGTCTTCGGAGGCGGTCATATCACTTTCGCTGGAGGAAACTGTTCCATCGGAACCAGTTGAGGGTCTCGTCGTCTGTATAAGAAAAGGAGCTTGTCAGCCATATTTTTTTAACAATATGGCGTCGAATTTCTGCTTTGAGTGATCATTCAAGTGTTTTAAAACGCAATTTAAAGAATTTTCTTACCTTCTCAGGTAAATATTCTCTTCTTTTTTTCTTGGCCCATCCAGGTGGTAAATGTCGCTCACAGATGATTAGATTTTCAATTGGAATATCAAGATCGATTTTGAGCAATGTTTTCCATTTCCAAGCGTTCTTTTTATTGAGATGAGGATATCTAAATAATTTTTTTAATAAAATATAAAATAAAAATATTATCATAAAAACATTAAAAAAAAATACCAGCCCTGCTATGCCGTAGATATTTACATAAAAAACAAAAAATTAAGGTTACGGTGAAAGTACTGAATTTTTAACGGTTTTTAAGTAAATTAACTATTTTGTATTCTAAAGAGAAATTTTATTTTATTTTCTGTGAAATTTGAAAAAAATATAACCTATTTGTTCGGAAAAATCAATAAATTTTGTAGGTTAATTTGAGGTATATATATAAACAATGTAGTTACTTGTGGAAATTCATCACATTTTTGTCCTTTTCCGAGTCAAAGGGGCAGTCTTTTACGGAACACTTCATTGTTAGCAACTTTTAACACCTTTTAGTCTTTTAATTTTACTTAGAGCGCAACAATTGCAAAATAACCAAAATTATGATTTCTGTCTGTTTTGACAACACAGAAAAATGTAAACAAAAAGTCTTTCCCTTGAAAAAGTTAGTCGAATGGGAAGACAAGCAATAGACATGTCTACAGAGAATCTGCAGGAGTGTAATTATCGCTCCGAGAAACAAAAAAAGATTTTGAATTTTTATCCGTTTGATTTATTTAGCAAAATGAGCAAAACAGAACTATCTTTTTCATTTTACTCACCTTTTCTGCATTTATCATCTCATTAAACATTTCCAATTGCTCCCATAGCAACCGATCAGCTTTTTTGTTATTGATAAATCGCGAAAATGGTTGAAGGAGTGAAAAACGTGATTTTCCCCGAAGAAATCGTCTTCCACGTGAGGAGTTTGAAGAATTACCGCGTGTCGGACATTGGAAAGACTTTCTGGTTCAAGAATCACGAGATTCTCGTGAAGATCCACCAGCAAACCATCCTGGAGGCCAAGGAATCCCGTGAGGAAGTCCTTAAAGATGCCTTGATGCTCGAAGGAAAATGCAAAACTCTCGTTTACAACGCCTACGTGATTCTCATTTGGCGCCACAAAGTCCTTCCTGGGTTGATGGCAAAGGGTTTGCAGCCGCAGTCCTCTTTCATCTTCTACACAATCTTCTTCCATGAAGCCACTCTGATGGGACTTCTGGAGACTCTGCTGTATTATCCTGAGGCTTGTGAAGCTCTCGAGGAGACTTCCTTGGACTTGATAGACTACTGCCTTCAGGCAATCATCCAGTTGATCGCCTTAGGGCGGGAAAACGCCGAAGAAGAGATTCAAGAAATCCCAGTTGAAGAAGAAGTGCTGAATCACCAGAAATCCCTGCAGTTCAGCATTGGGATTCGTTGTCTGTCCATCTTATTCTTCCTGGTGGATAATCTCGAGAGGATTTCCCTGAGTGCCGCTACTCGTTTACTAGAGATTCACGATACTCCCTGCGTCCTGGCTGAAATCCTCCACCTGCGTCCCTGGATGCGACGCCGCGGTCAGAGCTTTGAGCACTTCAACAATGACTCGTGGCAACCGGTGGCTGGCGAGGAGATTTCCCGCGTTACTAAATCCGAAGCTCACACGTGGTTCTGCCTGAGGGAAATCCTGCTGAATTCGAGACTCTTCAGCAACTACCAAGTCAATGACTTCCGGCAGAAGGAGATTTCTAAAGTTCAGGGACTTCTCAATGACGTCCTCCTGGATCAATTACCACCTTTAGCGGATCTTAAGCAATTCCTGGTGACTTTCTCCGTGTCCAGAGACTTCGGAGGTCAGGGAAAGGAGAAGAAATTACTGCTTGAGGAACTTCCGCAGATCCGAGAGAGTCTTCTTGAGGAAATTCAATCAGGACAGGGAGGAGGGAGTTTTGAGAGCTTTGATGTCGGCGAAATTGCTCAAATTCTAAGTAAAGCCTACGATTTTGAGGTTATGGATAGTCTGCTTCCCAAAGAAACAGCTAAGAATGCTACTTCTTGCAGCCAGTGTGGTCTTCCTGCTTCCAAGAAGTGCTCCAAGTGTCTGGGGATCAACTACTGCTCCCGCGAATGCCAGAAAAAACACTGGAAAAGCCACAAAATCAACTGCAAAGATGTGGGCGGAGTTTAACCTAAAATATTTTTTAATCCAAGTTCAGCAAATTAATCGGTTAATAAATTCCAACAAACTGTTTTACAGTACAATCTCTATATTTCGTGTGATTGGGACCGAAAATGAGACATCAAAACTCTCTAATTCGGGTGTCATTTTTGAATATCGTAACGGTTCCGTAAATTTAATATATGTGAAAAAACTTTGATTTTTGGAAAATTC
>CAKKOB020002275.1:0-14173 GCA_918844115.2 Phlebotomus perniciosus
TATGACTGAGGCATTTACAATGGATTTTTCCATCGCAAATATAATTCTTTCGGCTGCGTTGTGCGAATTATCAAACCTCTCTTTTATTGCCGGACACAATTGATGACATTTTCTGCGTAATTTACAAATATCACCATGGGACACCACTTTATTTATATGGCTTAATTTATTTAAATCTACCATAATTTTTTGGATAATTCTCCCCCTCCAACCCATTTATGTGAATTTATATCTGTAACCCTTTCACGACCGACACGCCAGTTTATTGATTTTTATATTCTCTGAAAAAATATCGCCATGAAATAGAGATGAAATGGCAAAAGGGTGAATAGGGGAAAGGCGGACAATTGCAACAGGAAGTTTAAATGAATTTGAAAAATGGTTTATTTTTTTTCCAGAAGAATTTTAGGCTAAAATTCCAATAGATAAAAATAAATAAATATAAGTTACAAAATTTATTCCTACAATTTTAACTTGTCCGCCTTTCCTCTATATAAATTAGAGGAAAATTAATTGGAATGGAGTGTATCTGAAATCCACCTTTAATACCCATTTATCGTAACAAGATACAAGACATAATCGCTTTACATCATTTATATGCCATAATCTCCACCTTTGAGTCACCCACTTGAAACGCCCTTTAAGGTGAAAATCATATTTCATAATATGTATATGAGAGTAATTTGTAATTATTTCAGCATTGCCTGCCTAAAATTGAGTCTCTTCAATAATCACATGTGCCGAAGGGAAAAATGTCTTTGGGGGCTTATACGAAGGCGTACGGAATGTAATTTCTAACATCCACGAATCCATTTGATGAAGATGAGCTATAAATTTTCAGGTTTGGAGACGCAAAAGACGATTAATGAGTCAGTGAGATGTTAATAAATTCAGTCAGAGAGACGGTATAAAAGGTGTTTCCTAAAGAATCCGCTTCAACATCTTAATTACCGAGATGATCTTCTGTAAATGAGAAAGGCGCTTGTCAATTCCATTGACTAATTCATTTTTCTAAGATTTTTTTTTTAGTTTAAAGTTTAAATAAATGAATTTATGCTCCATTCAGAAATTAAAGTAAGACTGCCTTTAAAATTTCATTATAATGCCGCAAATTTCCCAGGACATCTCCTCATGGAGCTTCTATTCCCAAAAAAAAACACAATATACAAAGATGTATGAATCTTATCACCAGGTTTAATATAAAAACATCGTATTTCCTCAATTCATTTAAAATTTAAATTAATTCGCTTCAGCCAACAGATATGCTTCAATATCTTGAAGGCAATTTCCTGAAAGTGGGAGTCAACAATATATTGGCAAAAATCCTACCTTGTATTTTTATCTTCTTCCTCTTTTTCACCCCCCCCACCCCCCTAAGGAAGAAAGGAAAGGGAGTGAAGAAGTCCCTGGGTTTGAGGAGGGGTGGGAGAAACACGACAGCGACAAAGTAGAGGATATAAAAGGCAAGTGAAAGTTTTATAAATGCTGATACAGATGAACACAATTTCCTAAAATTTCATTATCTCGCCTCCGTCGTTGCGTTACTGGGTAAGATGGGATGATTTCCGCCGAAAACACACACAATTTCTCACAGTGCGTAAACTAAAAGACATGACAAATTGGGATTAGGGATTGGTGTGGTGGATTTCACTCCGCTTTAGGTGGGGCTGGCTGGGAAGGAAGTCTTGGGATAGTCCCTACTCCTCAACTCCCCCGCCAATTCAACTATTTCATCTGGTGCGAAGGCATAAACAACCTCAAGTACCAATAGTAGTAAATGATAATTCCACCATTCTTCACGACAATAATCTCCCAATTGACTCCCTTTCTATAGAGATGGAAGTTTTCTCCACAATCCCCAGAGCGGAAAACAAAACAATTACCGGAAGCTTTAGGGGGCGTGTGTTTCTCATGGAGATGGCGTGGAAAAAGGCGAAGTTTTAACAGTCGTTTGGGCGAAAACACCAACTAAGCCACTTTGCTGCTCTTAGTGCGTCATTGAACACTTCTTTTTTTGTCGGGGGAGGTGGCCGAAGGGCGAAAACCACTCAATGCCACCCACAAATTCCGCGCAATGTAGCACCCTCTCACCTCCCCGTCCGCCCACATGCGGGGAATTTTATCAAAGCGTCTCCACCCAAAAATCTCCTGGCCCAAAAGATATGGTGGAAAAAATATACTTGTACGACGAGGAGGAGAAATGAGAAGAAAACGAATCGTGTTTATCGGTCAATTTAGCAAAGACGCACTAAATGAGGAATACTGCTGAATACGGACGCTGTGCTGGTGAGATGTATAAATACGAAAGTTAATTGCCGTATAAGGGATGTTTTATTCTCCTTCTGCTTCTGTTCAGAAAGGTATATGGATTAAAGACACAAGAGGGTGAAAGCATCTCCACATCCATGGCATATTCAGTGCTGAAATTGACCACAGAGTTGGAAATGAACTTGCAGAGCTTAATAGATAATATTTCGAGAATTGATTAAATTGTTGAGCATTGATTGATTAAAAGATCCCCAAAGCTTCAATTCGAAAGCTTTGAAGAGCTTTTATCCTATGAATTTTATTTTCTGTTACAATCTTCTAAATTATAATTAAATCCTCAATCGTTTATAAGTAGTGGCTGCAATGCGATCTTTAATCTTTGACCAAACACTAAAATATTATCAACTCTGCTTATGCGTAGAATATTAGTGGAGCAATCGTACACATGCGTAGCTAAATGAAAAAAAAAGAAAAGTGTAGTCAACATGCACAAGGGAGAAAAGTTACCCTGATATGGGGGTTATGGGGGGGGGTGAAGTGGAAAAATCCTGAAAGCGGAAAAAGGGGTTGAGCAGAGGGTGTGTGTGTGCGGTATAAAATACGAGTGTTCAATTAGGAAAGGAATATATCAGTGGTTATATATGTACAATCACCCGAGTACTCATATTGCATTCACATATCCCACTATAAGGGGTTGTTCACCAATTAATTTCACCCCCTATCGCATGTTTCACCTCCTACTTGGTGGCGATTCTCGTCGTGTGAGATTCTTACGGTGAAAATTCGCGCATCTGCAACTTTCATCGACCTGGATTCCTCACTCTTGATTCCTCATATTATATGCAAACACACAATGTCACCCACCGAGGCCCTCCCCCTGTCGTTAACTGATGGTGGAATTCATTAAAAGCAGCACCATTTTTTTCCACTCCACCATTTGTTGTCTTCTCTCCCAAAAAAAAAGAAAAAACCAGGAGAGGAGGATGAACCGAGGGGAGAAATATTGAGGCAGAAGTAGGAAAAAAAGAGAGCGCCTCCCAAGGGAGCCCAAGTGGAAGTATAAAACGCGGTAAATCCCAACAAATGGACTGTAAGTAATCCGAAATTTTTATATAAAACTCATTTTTATTGTGTACGCCACATCTTTTCCTATCCAACCCCCCACCCCCACCGCCCCACCATTTGTTTGGCATTTTTTTTTTCGGCAAGGAAACCCATGCAAGGAAAAACAGCTCTAACGAATGGCGCGGGGGAGGGGGAGAAAAAAAATCTTTTTGCACGGTGGCAGAAAAATATCCGTATCCTCAACACCACACGGGGCCATTTGACAAATCAACCCTTTGCCTGACCCCCCGGGGGGTGTTTCCGGTGGAACGGCCGAAATTGCTCAGTGTGGCAAATAAACCAAAATACCATAAAGTCATTCGGGTTTAATATACACATTGAAATCAGTTTGGACGCTGTAACGCCCCGTTTCGCTGGGTTTTTATTTATCCAAACCTCATATGGTGAGTGTATATATACTAATCAATTGACAGAATTTTGCAGCACGCCCGAACAAATCCGCCGAGGGTCGCGATGCGTTATAAAGTGACCAAACACCTACAGAGTTTCAGGAGAGATTACAGAGCTGAGCTTTAGCAAATTTTATAAATCAATTTTAGGAGATTTTTAAAGGTTTCATTAATTTTTCGGTCATGGCAATTCATTTTGAGCTTTATGAAATAATTAAGTTCTAGACTTTTAAATATTCCATAGAAGTTTCAAAAGGCATTGTTGCGGTATTTCCAAAATTTTGTTGAGCCTCTAAATAATTTCCCAAACTCTCCTGAAAGCTTTCGAAATTCATGAAAATTTTAGAAATTGTAACTCATTAGGATGTCTAAAGATTTTCAAGCCTTTCAAAAATCTGTGAGATCCGTGAAGCTTTTGATACATATCTTAAATCTAAAAGTTTTTCTTTTCTTACTCATGAGAGACTTTTTACGAACTCACTGCTAATTTACCGTTAATTCAAAATACAAACTATGGATTTTCCTCCTTCAAACCTTTAATGAATAAAGACGAATACGATATGATGGCAGACGGTCTATTTAAATGTTAATTATACGAGAAAAGCACAAAGTTATTATGCCCGTCTAAAGACAGGTAAGACGACACCATTCTCTGAGACAAGGGCTTAAAGCAAGATAGGGGTGAATCGATTTAGAATCCCTTCTGCATATGAATACCCTCCTTTTGAAAGGAGGAAACCTAATTAAACATCAATCAAGACATGATATCACATCGATTTACCCAGATACTCAATGGGATGGTAATTTGGAGGGAATGAAGAGAGAAGGTATGGGAGGATAATTCTGTCCTGCAGACGTGATAATCTCTCCGGTCAATCATAGAGCAAATGTGAAGAAGAGGGTTAATGCTATATTTTTTGAGGTTTTTCCAACCATACGCATGTGTGTGTGTTATTTTAATTACACTTCACCACATAACACTGCACAGCATCAAGAGCGGAAAGTGAGGAACGCTCCATTTGGAGGAGGGTGGGGGGGGGGTGTTACGAGGGATGACAAAACACAAAATAGATACGTATGGCTCAACACAGAGGGGGATGATCCGTCGAGGGATGAAAATGTGAAAAACACTGTTGAGTACACAATCACTTTTAATTAACACGAGCTCAAATCAATCAATTTGAAATTAATTATAATTAATGATGATGATTTCACAAGGGTGTGTCATTTTCAACCTCTCCCACCCCCCCATCCGTCATTCCCATGTTTTACACACATTTTCCAACTCACATGGAGGCGCCACTCTCACACGCAATTTTCCGTGCTCTTCCGTGGTGGATTGGGGTCTGGAGGGCGTGCAATTGGAAGAGACCCCCACCCCCACCAGATCATCAGTGAGCATTCCTGTTTTTCGACTCCATCCCGCAGAGGGATGGGGGGCAATCAACACATTTTCATTTGTACACACACGGTGCATATTTTTTGGGGCGGGAAGAGAGGGTGAATGGCAAATGGATGTGCGGTGGCAGGAGAGGAAAGCCCCCGCACTTCCGGGGTGGGCTTTCCCTGTGGCCAAGTGGAATGGGGCTGTTGAACTGATGATAGACCTACTCAACACACCGAAAAACATCGACCGGGCCACTGTCGATGCTGGCAAATAAATGTGCAGAGACTAGATAATGGTGCCTACCATTTATACGCACATTGAGGGCCCACCCTCATCCTGGCCCTATCTATCAATTTAAATCAAAAAGGGGTCCATGGGTGAAAATGTGTATAGTTATACGTTATATGGGATCGAAATGGTTCAGCAATGAGAGCTCATTTCAGGTAGATGGGAAATAATTGAAATTTCACATTTTTCACCCCGACAAGCCACCCTCCACCCTAAATTGAAGATGGAAAAATCATTTGGGCGACTAATTTGTCACATCTTCCCAATTTATTTGGCATCTAATTGCTCAAACAACAATTTATATTGAATTGTACAGAAGGTGGAGTTCATAAGGGTTTAAAAGTTAAATATTGAAAGTTTGCTGGCTAAATAACATTGAAGTTATAATTTGAAATCTTAGTGTAAAACTTTGTGAAAATTCTAGCTAAAAATCATAATTTTTGTCCGCTTCCTCGTTGTTTTATGTTTAAATTTTCCTTAAAATCAAAACGGACAAAAACCAATATTTCTCCTAACATCTTTCTCCCTTGAAGCTGCCCCAAAGCGAAAGACACACACAAACCCCTTGAGAATCCCCTCAATACCTCGTCCTCACCCTCAAATGAAAATAAAATTGTATTTCCTCGAGTAACAAATTCAATAATGTGAGAGAGGAATTTAGCAAAATGAAAGTCGGATATTACAATATATCCCCATCGAAGGCCGGGAAGAAAAAAAACTGTTAAGCTCTTCACTGCGTGTACCTTGATTTATTGATGGGGGGTTCTTGCGTCTCCAAAGTTCGCAAAATACCTTCTATCCAACGGAGACCCATTTCTCTGGGATATTTTCCGCAATCCATAGAGAGGAATTTCCAGGGGGATGCGCGGCAATTGGTCGAGCAACAAAAGCATCCGGAAATAAAACCTGCAAATTAAAATGTTTTATATTTATTGAATGGAAGGGCATAGGAGATACCATCCCAGATACGGAGTGTATGTGTGTAAATTGATGGGCATGTGAAGAAGTTATGGAGGAGGAATTTATTGACCAATGTTGCGGGATGGCTATTAAAAACGTAACGACAAGAATCACCCCGCGATAAGGGCTGAATTATGGGCGTGTGTGTGGCAGCAAGTTTTCTGGGGGGGGGGGGGAGTGGAAAGATTTTGCACCCAGCACAACTTTCAATTGGCGAAACACTGGGTGGGATTTCATCCCAAATATATGGCATAGAGATAGGGTGGCCCATGGGCTGAAGTATTCCAAGAGGCTTATTTATGTGCTCTCTGCTTGATCTCTTCGCTTCGATGGCGCACTCCATCCAAGAGGCATACAAGCGCACCTCTTATTGCGCCATTTCGATTCAACCGGGGGGCGGGGGAGCCCCCTGAGCCCCCCAAACCACCCTGATTGCCTCTGCAGAGAGCATCATTTCTCGAATGCCTGAAATATTCCAATTGGGAGAAAGAGAGAGGAGCTTGATTATTTCTTCGGTGGCGGTAGGATTAAACCCGGGGAAAATGTGCTGTGTTTGCCATGTACAAGTAATCTCAACTATCTTCCCCCAGCACTAATGATTACACTCTGGGAGTGCTCCGCATATTTCACAAGCACATTGGGAATGTTGTTCGATGGCCTCTCCATAGCAAAATTGTGAATCTCGGCATCGTTTTGAGGTGGAATATGTCTATTGGAATCCATTCTGTGGTGCACATTTAGTTTGTACGAAATGTTTATCGAATGCACATGAATTAATGCGAGGAAAATTAGGGGGAAAACTTACACCGATGTCTCCCATGATGCTCTTCTAAAACTTTACCTAAATTTGAATATAGAGCTCACCTAGAGTTTTCGCTATATATAATTCATTACATATACAATGAATTTTTGAAATATAGCAATTATGCAATCGAGCGAGAAAATGGAGAAAATATGAGAAAATACATGTCGCCGAGGAGCCAAATGGAAATCCACAACGAAATCCTTAATTACTTGATGATGAGACGGAATTGGATGTTGCGAGGATGAAAACTTTTCCACTTTTCTGCTTTTCTTTGGCAACATTTTCACTTAATCTCAAGCCCAGTTGCATTTTCTTCATCAAGGAACCCCACTTCATTTCTGTCCATCTACTGTGTAATTATTTCTTAGAAAATTTCTTCCCTTGGTCAATTTGCTGAAATATTTGTGGTGATAATTCAATTAGGAATGTCTGAATGATAATAATTTCACGTGATGAAATAGTTCTGGGGAGCAGTTAATGAGTTGAGCGTTATTTCTTGTATTTTGTTGAAGGGTTTTATTAAAAGAGAAATATAAATTTCAGTGAATAAAGTGAAGGTAACATTTAGAGCATTATGAATTAATCAAGAATAAGAAAATTAGAATGAATGCAGAGAAACTTTAATTAGACATGTAAACTTAAAGACTTATCCTTTAGTCCCTTTTACGTTTAAGTGAAAATTTCATAATTTTCCATTGGAAAATGTTATTTAACTCATTTTCAAATGTAGGAAAGAGAAATATTGCCGTGTGACAGCACTATAACCATGATAAAGCTTGAAATTCTATCTGATCTTGAAACTATATATCCACATATGAGTTTCCGGCAATATCCTGACATGAAACTCTCTCGGAGAATCTCCATAAATACAGTGAACCCCTGTGATAATGATACTCATTCAACTTGGGGCTTTTTCAAATTACAGCGAATGGCAAAAATGGTGAATAGGGTGTATCATGGTGTTTGTATATAGGTATATATACCTACTTGAATTTTTAATTATCCTCCCCTCAAATGGCACATCTCATGCCCATCCCCAAGAGAGCGAGCGCCTTTTTTTCCACCCACTCGAGGGGCATTTTGCATGTACAGTGTCAGATTTAATGATTTAATTACTCTTCTCTTGTAACCACTTGGCTTTCATCTGTCTCATCATCATTTTCGCTGGCTGGGAGAGAGAAACTTTCAAATAATAGTTGTAATTCTACCACTTTTCCTCTGTACATTGTGCGACATAATAGACACCCTTAGAGGATGGAATTGTGCCAAATGATGTTACAGGGATTCGCCTTTGGACTCAACATATATACACACCACACACATAACGACGGATAATCACAATAATAATTGCATTTTACACAAACTGACAGTGAGAGCTGAGTTGAGGACCCTTCAGATGATGGATAAAAAGATAATGAAATGCTACTTGAGGAACTTGTAATGTGAATTATCTATGCGAAAATTTAAGATATCAACTCTTCAACTCTGCCAAATTTAATATTAGGGTAAGGTTTCACGGAGTCTGAGCGGGTTGGCCATTGAGTCCCCTTAGAAGGACATCATTGTCATTTGTCCAAGAGCTAGAACGTGTCTAAATTTGTCCAAGTATGCCGAAAATGTCCTTCTCCAGTTGAGGAACAATAATATTGACATTCCTGAATTCAAATGGCAAATATCCTCAAATTGTTTGCTAGAATTGATGACATGCAGTAACGGATGGAGACCCTTCCATCACCCTCAAGTCAGAAACTATTTTGCAATATAGAACCATTACTCGCTTGCCACATTAAATCCCACAAAACTTGGATAAATATATTCCTCTCTTTTGAGCCATTTTCGCTGGGGAAATATTCGTAATGAGAGAAGCTCTGGGAAATTGAAGGCCATCTGACTCTTCAACCCTGCTCTACGCAGATGAATTAAATTGCCCCCACAAGAGTTGTCCATGACGACCCAGAGGGAGTCTCACTCTTCCTTAATCTATTTGGCAATCAGCTCCAGTGAGGCGTCTTGTGTGCAATATTAAGTGCAGACTTTCCTCCTTTTTCGCTGGGTGAACTTTCACCATGGACAAATTTTCAAGTCCTCGAGATTGTCTCAATTAATACCACATAATTGAATGGCACAGCATCTCTCTTCAAGTCAAGAAAAAGGACACATTTCACGAAAATCCTCTTTCTCTCTTTGGTCTACCACTTTTCACTCCCGGAAGTGTGTGGGTGGCGGGTAAAATCCCTCGATAATCCTCTCTCGAGGGAATGAAAATTTTACCCCGCACAGCCCAGAGTGCCGGAAGAATTGCTCATGGTTAGGAAAATAAAAGAGATATAATTAAAAGAGACTCCGAGGAGTTTCTGCGTGAGTATCGAAAATGTTGTACCTTACACCCCTTGTGTTATCCTCCCCCACACAGGAAAGAAATTCGTAATCTACATAATCCACTCATCCATCCGACCGCAACAACACAAGCAATGACTTATGAAAATGACATGGAGAGACAGAAGCGGCATAATACGGCATATTTCTGGTCCTTTGCCTTCAATATCCATCCACTTTCCATCCCCCTGGCTCCCGGAAAACCCACCATCCCTTTCGTCTTCCACGAAAAGGTGAGACATGGAAAAAATGGTGAGGAAAATTACCTCATAGCTCATAACTTTCTGGAAATGTTACTCAGCCATTCTTATTTGGTGCTCCGTATCCGCACATTTTTGCCAAATTATGGGTGGAAACACCGTCCATATTCCACACATTTCATCTACCTTTTCTTCCCCCCCCCCCCCCAAACACCCAAGATGATGGAGGAAAATCCACCCCAAAAGCTTCTCAGGAGACCAAAGGCTGCACCTGACAGTGTTGAAATTTTCCTGGCGACAGGATTGCGTGAAAATCTGCTGCTCAATTTCGCAGCTGGAAACTTCTTCGTGTGTGGCTCATGACTTTAAATTTTCACTCGTTTTATATAAGCTTGTTTGTTCCACTAGGAGCAAAAAAAAAGAGTGAAAGTGAAGAGAAAACTACCGAGAAAAATCACATGCCCAAAAAGAGTCCTAACGCATCGATATTCAGTCAGGGGGTTGGTAACTCTGAAATTTTGGAAGAGATTAGAGAGAAAAAAATCTTACTGTGTTATCACACGTGAGTTGCTAGCGCATTAATTTATTAAACTATAGCAAATCAAATTTAAAAGTTTAGTTAGAGGTATTATTGAATTGATTATTGAAATTTTTAGCCAACTTTACAATTTTTATACAATTTAGTTTTAAGATCATCCAAAGGGTTAGCCTGGAACCATCATTCTTACTGCGATGCTGACCCCTCGGCCAAAACATCTACGCTATATAGATTGAGGAAGAAATCGCCTCACGGCTAGGACGGGGAATCTCTCCTCATGTGAGGGTCTAACATGCGAGATGAACCTTCTCTAGATTGTGGGTGGTGAAGCGTGAAGAAAAAAAATTATTTATAGACTTACCTTCAGCAGCAAAAATGGAAAATATATTGCTAAAGGAATGTGTTGATAGCTTAGTGATGTGTGGAAAATGTACATTTAGTTATGGATATTACACGCTTCTGCTCTCTTTTCCCGTCTTCACTCTCCATGGCACATTCGAGACATTGTATAGAGTGAAAAGGGGGCGGATGGATGTTTTCGGGGAAAATTTATTTACTAAAATAGTACAATCGAGTGGTTTGGTTTTCCGGCATTCGAGATTAGATTGGGAATTTACTGCGTTCCCAAACCCCTCCCTGGGCGCACACAATGTATTTGCGAGTTGATTTTCGTACATGGACGGGTATTTACCGGGGCGGGAAGGGGGGGGGGTTGAGGGATGACTGTTTGAAAATCAATAATCACGGGGGCTTTTGCTTATTCGCAGTGTAACACACCAACTTTCAACAAGTTAGTGTGTTTTAAAGGAAATATGGAGGGGCTTCGAGGTGTATTTTGTACATATCTCTCCCGCCTAATATTGCGCTGTGGTATTTCACTGACTGTAAAGGAAGGGGATGCCTTTTGCCAAAAACTCTCGTTCTCTCTCGAACTCCATCATTTTCAATATACAAGGCGCAAACATTATACCAAACAATGCAGAATATTTCCCTTTACTAGATGAATACCGCGGTGAATCATATCTCATTGATGGAGAGCAAGGGATTTTCAAAGGGTTTTGTATGGAATTAATTTGTGCAATTTTTGGAAAATTCAATTAAAATAATGTTTTTTTTTAAATTAATTATATTATGTTTAAATTTAATTATTTCACCGACAAATAAATAGCGTTGAATTCATTTTAAATATTTGTAAAAATATAATAAATGAAATTTTCTATATATGTTTCTCTGAAGTTTGAAAATGCTTTCTAATCCTATGTGTAAAGTGTGTTTGAGTCAAAATTCAACTGAATTTCATCACCTTTTCGCATTACGAAGGCAATTTTCCATCCACCTCCGCATCTCACTTAAATCTCTTGAATCCAAAATCCACTCAAGATATATTTTTAGAAATTCGCATTAAAGGGATGTCGGCACAAAATTCCTAAGCTCTGGCTTTTTTCATTAATTCTCCGTGAGATGATCTTGCGAATTTTTTATTTCAGAATATTTTACTATATATGTTTTGCTATGTAATGTGGAGAATCTTCGGTTGTTTGTTTATACCATTATGCCTCTGCACGTGGCACAATGATTACCATTTGAGTTTAGGTCCTTGGGAATTTTTTCTCGAAGATACTCAGCAGAGAGTATTCATGCATTTCCATGGGGGGTTGGATGGTTGAGGATGAGATAGAGTGAAATTCTACCCCTTGGAAGCGTCACACATCCTCCAACACGTACAAGTTTTTGGGTTCTTCAAAAGGGGGGAGGGGAGAGTGCGAGGTGGATGTGTGTTATTATAACTTGTACGTTTTTGGGGAGCGTTGCCATAGCGGTGTGAGCACCCTAATTTGCCTTTTGAGTGACACTCGCACATTATATTTTCGAGCTGGGGCTCTGGTGACATTCATACTACCGCAATTTATTTGATATGCAGTCTTATTATATTTATGAGACTCTTCGCATCATATAGAAGGATGTAAGACAACGTCGCTTCGTCTGTCTTCTTTTAGAGCACAAAATTCTCCCATATATATATAGCAGCAAGGAGAGAACCATCAAGCCGTGTTGGATGGATGAGAAGAATTTAACGCTACACCGACCTATTAAAAGCAATGAGGAGTGTTTAGTGTTTAAATGAAGTTTTCCGGACAAATTATATCCATCCTGTCAGTACGTAAACTTTTCTTCTTTCAGCATCCTTTCACCATCATTTCTGCTTGTATATTTTACTGTTTGCAGACACTTTAAATGTCTCATTTGTATTTTATACACCCATCCTTACCCTCTTCGTTTAGGGCTCTAAAGTTTGCGCCCCCCCCCCCTTTTTTTAAGGGGCGCGATACATAAAGTCTTGGGAGAAAGCTTCTCTCCATGTCCAAAAAAGCGCATCCAGAGAAAATTCTTCGCTAATGATTTTCTTACTCCCACAGGAGGGAAAATTTTTAATAGAAAAGTTTTTTAAGGATTATGTGGTGAATTATCGTAATTTTTTCCCCATTCTCTGCACCATCACGCCTTAACCCCCACTACCTGGGAATGCATGGGGGAGAAAGTTTTCCATGAGCATGAAATACACTTGAAAGTTTCAACTTTATAGTATCAGTAAGTGGTTGATTGAGGTAACTTACGCTAAATGTGCACGATGGAAACTTTATATTGTTCCTTCTTCCCGCCACCCCCAAAACTCAAGGAAAATTTGTCATCGGGCGGAGATTTATGCAACTGACTTGAGCTTCACTTTGACGAAGGTGATGGTCTTTTGAGGGTTTCACAGACATCTTCTCCAGGAGTGGCAAAATTTTCTGTATTTGAGATAGGGCGAACATCTCCCTCCTGCCATGAATTTCCTGGCGCACAGCGCACGCTTTTTCGGCCACATTCACTGAGGAATTTCAATTTCCTGTCCATAGACGGGAAGGAGAGATTCTGAGTAGATTTCTAATGTCGAAAAAAATACAATTTCCCACATTTCGCGTGTATGTTGGGAGATATGAGGACCTAGATTGACGATACATTGTATGAAAGTAAGGGGCATGTTTTGGGGAGAAATGTATCTGCTAACATTGTCATCTTTTATTTCATGCACAATAAAATGCTATAAATCCGGGGGGTTAACAAATGCAGATGTTTAGTGAATTATTGTTACCTATACCGTGTTAATAAATTTTCAGCAAATACATACGTTTTAAAACAAGTTATTATAAAAATTCAAAAAATCACGAAAATGTCTATAGAAAACCTTTTAAATTGTACCATGAATTAAAGACTTATTCGCCCCTTGGTCTTGATGGAGAGACTCTTGCAAGATAGGACAATATTTCCGCTGGTGCAAATGAAAAGAGTTCATTTCACCACCCTTGCCGAAATTCCTTCTCCCCTTTAAGGATAGGCGAAAAATCGTAAATAATAATTGCACTGCGAGGGGTAGAGATTTTTTTTTCTCGGGGGTTTGTTAGAAATATGATTTTGATTGCAAATAATCAGGATGAGCGACAGAGACGGGAGGAATGCTGTCCGTGCACGTGTCGTTTTTATTGTTGGTGAGATATCCCTCCGTGCGTTTGGCCCAACCCCTTTCGGCTCCTGAGAGTGCTTCCTGCACGCACTCACCAGCCATAAAAGCCCGGGTGGCAGAAGCCAAGATGAGAGCACAATTGATGGTGAAGGGGTGGCTGTGCGGGGCTTCCAGCAATATTCCATGTACCGCACATTGATTTATACGCACCGCCGTCGTTGCCAGTGAAATTGGGAGTGTGCACCACCCACAGAGAGGAAAAGTCTCTGTGTGTGACTTTGTGCGAAAATCCTTCTTATTCCTGGTTGAGATCAGTGGCGGATTAATCGTTAACC
>CAKKOB020002276.1:0-14171 GCA_918844115.2 Phlebotomus perniciosus
CCCCAACCTCGCACAATAGCCACTTGACTTTCTACTACCACCCCATACCGCTGTTATGGGTGAGCACACACACTCATAAAATTGATTACATTGAGCATCAAATGCGAGCACCGTGATAAATGCGCCAAAGAGGGAAGGGCCGAGAGTAGCCTGGCCGAAAATGCCCTATATATGCGTGCTGAATGTTTAATAAAATTCCTATGCATGAAATCAAATGAAGTATACTTACACAGATGCACTGAGAAGAACGTTTAGTGTGCTATATATAATCTCCTAACACGCTATTTGCCGTGAGCATTTGGGTCTGGAATAGGAGATTAACAGCACACCGAGTCAACTTCCCCGCATACATCCATTCGCCATCTAGTGAGACAGTTTTCCTCTCTCACTGGGAAGTTGTGACATAGGAGAAAACACGACGCCAAGTCACAGAGAAATATTACTCAGATAATTACATTTGTGCATCTCCTCCCGCCACCCTGAGTCACAAGTTGAATAAACAAGTCAGAAGGAACTTTGCGCTATTATTGCACTCTCAATAAAATGTTGCATTAGTGCTGACTTGATAAATTGTGATAAAAATTGATTAATGCATCTTGCACAACTTGTAATTTTGTTCCTTTTGTTCTTCATCGTCTTGGGAGCGTGTTTGCAATTTGGGAGTTTGAGGGGTGGTTGTTTTAAAGCCGAAAGACATGATTTTGCATTCAAGATGCTTTTATTCCATACACATTGCTGACCAATCCCGATGATGCTTCCATCATTTAAAGCCTCTTTGGCGAGAGCTTTTCCGAAAAGCTCTTTAGAGAATTTTCCCAGAAATTTACACAATTTGAAAAGAAAACAACAAAATTTACCCAGCTAGTCCGTACTTTTACTTGGTAGAAGCCCTTCAGTTGAGCTGGAGTGGTGGGAAAAAGAGTCGTTGTCAGTGATTCAACTTAAAAAGTTGTAAAAAGTCCTTCCATCATTTTGTCCTTTCACTGTATGTATGCATCTTTTTTCCCACTTATTTTGGCACAGCGAAAATGCACCGAGAGGGCAGGAATGTGATGAAGATAAACAGAAAAGTTTCAAGTGGATCGGGATGGTGATGAAGCTTTACAGCACTAAATTTTACAGTGATTGCCAGAAAAAAACACGCTCAAACTTGTGGTTTTGCGGTTGAGGTAATGAAAAATGCTTGAGTGAAAAGTTTATAGACATGAGAGAAAAGAGATTTTCACTCCACTCGAGAAAATTGACTCTATATCGTCAGATATGTATGTTTCTATATAACGATGGTGGGATAGAAAGAGATTCTTCGTGGGATTTTCAAATTAATTTCGCGCAGCACTTGAAAGCTTGGACTGGGAAGGAATGATGGGGATAATTGAGAGTCGCACTCTATACATCTTTTCAGATGAATGACGCGAGAATATTTCGCGTAAGGGGGTGAAAAATATGTGCTCAAGGCTATGGAGTGGGAACCACAAATGGATCATCATTTTTAAACTACCCCCAGATCTGTCTTCTCCGCGCCCACAATTCAACGGACTTGAGAGCCAAGTGGTGTAAAACGCAGAAAAATTCCATGTGACACGTATTTTCTCTGTGCCTCGCGTTTGAATCCATATCACGTAGAACATAAGTTTTCTCATCCCCTCTCAACCCTTCGCAGAGATCAAATTATTTTCAATGCGGGACACCATACCCTTTTGGCCACCCCTCCTTAGCGCCAGAAGTGATTCGGTGGGAATTGTCGTGAGTGCTGTGGCCAGAAATCTGTTATTGCCACAAGACAAAATGTGCCTGGGCGAAGTGGATGAGGCGAGTATATAATTCCAATATAGAGGAACCCCCACCAGAGACGGATTATTGCAAGGAATTGTGCGGAAAAAGGGGAGAATATTCACTGAATTCTAATTGAATATGGAGGGAATATCTCGAATTGTAAAGACCAAGAAATTTTTATAAAATCTTGTGATGAATCTTTTTGTAAATTTTCTTTTACAAAATGACGAGAACAACTTTATATATTATTTCTTATGGTGTTGTCACACAGCAAAGGTTAGCCCCAGTGGAAAATTATCAAATTTTTATCTAAGGAAATCACACAAAAAAATCTAGAAAAATCAGGAGCTTTTCAAATGAAAAAGCTCTTTTTTTTCGACTGAATGCTCAATTCCCGCTCTTCGAGTAAGAATTTGTTGATTGCCGAATGAAAGCACCATTATTTCATCAATTCTAATCTATAATATTATCGAAGAAGTATAAGGTCATCCAGATATTTTCCCCTTGTTGCTGAGGGAGAGCCTTCAAAAGAAATGATGGTGAAGGAAATTGCTGGTGGTGGAGACAGCTCGAATTGTCGTCATTGTGTGACAGCCATAGGGATGGTGCATACGAAAAATTGGTCCACATTCCCACAAGATTAGAGAGCGAGAAGATGTGGAGAAACACTCAATATGGTTTATGTCAGAAAGCTTTCTACTTGATGCCGTTTGAGAAATGGTTTGGCAACCGTTCAAAATGAAAATGTCATGTTTCCGGGGTTAAATCACCCCCCTTTTTACCATCTCTAGCCATACACCCATATATATATTTTTGCACCACTTCACATCAAGATGATTTTCTTGCTTGCCCCTCGATGGAGAGAGGGTGTCAAAATAATCCGTGAGAAAATGGAACATTTATCGAAATTTCGTCCCCGGGCCTTAACACTATATATTCTTACCAAAACTTTCTGGCAATTTTCACATGAAAGCCCCGGAACAATGTCACATGCAAGAGTTCTGCAGTTGAACTTACCTGAAAAGAAGAGATAAATATAAATGAATTTTTTTTATGCTAAAGTTCACTCTGTTAATTCTGTGTTTTTGAGCCAACAATCTCATAATGTAATCATCATTCTGTATGTGAATTACATCCTCTGCTGCTTAATAGTTTTCCTCACTCATGAGAAAAGGCATTGCCACGCATGTGGAAATTTGATAAAAAGATTACAGGGCCCTCTCTGTGTCTGCCCACTTTTCATCCCGCGCCATGGCAAATGCAGGAGGAAAAACCCGGCAACATGCTAAACATAAACAAGGCAGAGAGCATCAAAAAGGCACAAAAGCTTCCCTTATCGGTTTCACGGATTCATACAATACAAAATGACTTAACACTCTCCCCTAAGGGGGCCCTATTACATTGTTGAATATCTAGGACAGGAGACACAATTTACGGCTGAAATTGCCATCAGCGGTGCAGATCTTCTGGTATCCATCTGGAAAGAGCATTTCCACCCCAGAAATGCTTCTTTTGTGCGGAAAAGTCGCACCAAAGCTTTTATTATACATTATTTTTTTCGTTTACTTTAAAAAAGCAATTTAAGAATGAGAAAGCTCAGTGACTTGAGGAACAAAGTTTCATTAAACATGGAAATTTCCAATGCAAGCAAACAATTTATTATAATTCAGTGCTTGGTCTTTGTAAGTGTAGAAATTGGTATGAAATTGAATTGGAAGTTGGGCAATTCAAAATATTTCAATATAAACCTAAATTGCTCTTTTGGTTCAATTTACCATTATTGAACATTATTATAGTGAAAATATTTCCAGCAAACATCCTCTTCTAATTGCAGTTCGCACGTGTTTACATACTAATTGCACTTTTCGAGAGGAATTTCGACATAAAGGACGCTATAAAATTCTTCCCAGAAGAAAATGATTATTTTTATGGCTTTCAAGTGCTGGCCATATACACCTCAATGACCCTCCTTCAGCCACAATTTGCCATTCAAGGTGCCATTAAGCAATCTCGGTGCATCCTGCGAACCGTGAGTCATACATCTATTCCATTGAGCTATATGTATAAAAATTTTAATCAAACCAGACACACATTTGAGCCATAATTTTCATTGCCGCCAGAATTTATGTTGTTTAATCTGCACGGCGACACTGGGAGCAGAAGTGCTCAGGGATTCCATCAAGAATACAAAGCTGGTTGAGAAGGTGGTTTTTCCACACGTTGAAGCAGCTCTTGTGGCTCTCTACACCTCCCACACCGTTAAGGATATGGAATTATTTGAGATGCATCAGAATAACTTTCATTGCTGTGGACTTTACGGCCCCTCAGATTGGTTGATGATAAATAAAAGCATCCCTACGAGTTGCTGCATTGATGTCACAGCGGAAAATTGTCCATCGGGTGAGGGTGTGCTATTGCATGAGGTGAAAGACTTGGAATTTAGAAGAAATTCAAGCAATAAAAATACCTCTCAAATTTAATTTCAGGTGGGCTGTATAGCAAAGATAAGAAGTATTATAGGACTCTTCTACCAAACTCTCACCTCATGTGCTGCAATTGAAATAATTGGCACTGTGGTAAACTTTTCATTAGGACTCTGCCTCTCTAAATGCATCTGAAATTGCTGTGCTTATCACAACACACACTATTTACATTTCTCTTGGCAAAACACAACCACATGAATGTTTACACAAATGTTAATACATCATCCCAAGCAATGTGCTATTTTCATGTCTGTAGGGGGTGGTAAAATTTTGCGTAAAGAAGAAAATTTACGATGCTCATATACGATCTTGCAGAAGGAAACCCAAAAATGTCCTCCAGGAAGATGGGAAAGTGTATCTTGTGCTGGGAAGATGTTTCCCATAGAAGGGTAGATTTTTGATAATGTCATTTAACTAAGTGCGACGACATTTCATAAATTTGTTTGCACAAACTTGATTCAACCATGTGTGTATGTGTATCTTAGAAAAAGCTCCCTCCCACAGCAAAAGCTTCACAAGATATGGGGGTGGTAGAATCCCTCCTTCCATCAAATAATGCTATATACTTAGAATATATGTTTAACATATTGTACACTTTGTGTTGGGAAGCAACAAAAAGCTATCTATATTCATTTTGTTCGGATTTATGCATATCTTCGGATATTGGCAGAATGTGTTTTTTATCAGGGTAAATTCGCCTTTTGGCAGCTGCTAAGGGAAAGCTCTCTGAAGGAACGAGGATGATAAATAAATAAGCTTTACAATGGGAAATCATTTATCAAACAGAAAAAGGCAGTAAAATAAATTTCTGTCCTTTCATTTTTCTTATTTTTAATTGAGTTTATTTTGTACACAGAGAAGCGAATACGACTCTCGTGCAGGAGTAAAATGGGGGTGGAAAAAGAACAAAAAAGAAGGTAGCAACGGAAATGTCATAATTACAGAGTGACAAAGGAGAAAAATCAATTAGTGAGAGGAAGGAGAAAAGCCTTTTCCAGCGTCCACTCCATCTTCTTTCAGCCCAGAGTTCACACCTTCTTATGCCATATAAGGAGGAATGGGAGCAACTCCATTTAATATGAAGTGGGCGAAAAATGTATGTGTGACACCTTCTCCCCTAATGGTGGAAATCTAAAAGTGGAAGTTGTTACATTTTTTTTATTCCTTCCACTTTCTTCGTCTTGCCACTTCTTCTTCGTCAAGTTCTTGTAGGGGAGCGATGGGGGGAGGGCGGATGGATGTATTTTGGGGCCCAACTATTGTGAAGCGCGCACGCCAACCCAAGAAATGCTCTCGACTCAATTCCTTCCGTCCGAAATAGACTAATATGTATTATGCCAACAATTGGCGAAATGTGTGGAACAACCCAGCAATGAGGCCCTGTGGAGTGGAAACCACACAATAGGACAAGTCATTGTGAACGCAATACAATTTTGGCACATTTTTTCTTGACACTCTGCACAGAGCTTTCACTCGGAATTTCGGTCGAGGATACAGTAAAGGCATCAAGAATTGGAACGAATCTATTTAATTCTACTTCAAGGATCAAATAATGAATTCAACGACAATTGGAAAAGAAAGCAGCCTAAAAAAAATAAAAAATAGCATTTTGATATTTTATGAAACATCTTATGGTTTATGGATATTCAAAAAAAAAGCTCGAAATGGATAACAAAAACGTTTCCGGGTATTTAAGGTGAAAATAATTTAGAAAAATAGTTTTTCTAATGATCATTTTTCAATAAGGAGACTATAGACAGGATTCTATATCACATTTCGAAAATATTCTTCTGAAAACCGTTCGAATTCTTATGTCTTTGCCTGTAGTTAGAGTCTCATAATTCGTTCAGTGATGGAAAATGAATTGGGCCGACGCCATCGTAAATTCTGGGACATTTTTCGTTTATTGCATTTTTTTTACATCTTTACCCCCTCGACAACCCCTCTCTATATTTCCAACTGTTCTCATTTTTGAAGCTTTATGAGTTTTTCACGTACGCCTCGCGATTCGGAGAGGCTGTATTTGAGCATCTATGCTTCAACCATATTAGTGTGGCGCAATTGCCAAATACCACTGTCCAAAAAGTCTGCAGCAAAAATTACGACAACTGACACGAGCGTGATCGTGTACTCCCCAGTTGAAACTCGGCATTTTTTCTCGCACTTACTATATGGGGAAGCACATAAATTTCCATGGGAGAAGAAGAAGGAGGACTCGCCCTTTTTGGTGCAGCAATGATTGCAGTTCTTTCTCTCCCGCAGGGCACGAATTTGATTTCAGCCAGATTGGGAGGGGTGGTGGTGAAAACTTAAACACCAGAAACTGCCGAAAGAGGGCAAAAACTTGCAAAATTATGAAATCATTCAGCCATCGCGAGGGTACAACCTCCACGATTTCACTTCTTCAACCGTGTATAGTGCCATGTGAAAATATCCCATTTGGCATAAATCACAACCAACTGAATTATCTGGAGTTAGCAGCGTGCACGAGAGAATATACAACCCTATATTTCCAGTCAAACCCCCCACACTCTGCACCCAAATGACTTTTCCACTAGATTTGTCCCGGTAATAAAAATTTAGAGTTGAAAATGTTAAAAAATAATCCCATTTCGCTCCACCATTTTCACGACACCAAATTGACTAGGGGTGTCACGAAAAAAGGATCATTGCTACTTCGGAAGCTTTTAATCACTCCGCCCCGTTGCAATTTATAAAAATGAGATCTGAGAATGTGGGGAAGATTGAAAATGCGACATAGAATACAAATTTGTTTCTGAAAATGAAATTTAAGCTCCAATTTTCTTCAATTGGCACTGCAGAAATGTTGCCAAAAAAGCTTTTCTATACCTCAAATACAACTCATTCCAAGTTTGAAGTTTTAAAGTGATCAACTTGAAACAATGCCCGGTAAAAGCACAAAGGTAAATATATAATGCAACTTTCAAGTGACTATTCTCACGAAAAGATCGGCTTTTTAGCAGCTTCACACAAGAGGCTTTTTTCTCAACTCAAAGTCCCAACCAACAATTGAACATTCCTTTGACGTCGCATTTTCTGGGAAAAAAACCAGAGAGGAGAGAGAGAGAGGGCATGAGAGAGGGAAACAGAAAAAACCGCTGAAAAGCTTTCTACTAATTAACAAACCCTTTCCCCATCGCTGCAATTGTAATCAACCAGACTTGTAGAGTGGGACATATCAAAGGAAAATCTAAATGAATATTTGTGTTTAAAGCTGAGCTTTTTTTTTGCTCTCCTTCTGATGTGTATGTAATATCTTCTCTTTAGTATTACACACATATTTCCAAGAATAAATTTTTCCTGTGTGACCAAAAGCTCTCCAGCAAACTTGAGGGAATTTATTGTTTGGTCGGAAGTCATTTATATTATGGAGTCATTATTGTATACGGGATTAATTCCATCACATCACGCCAGTACCATGCGAAGGCAGATGGACAATTTGACCGTCTAATTGTGTGGTTTGATGCGAACACGCATTTCCAGGGACTTATCGCGTTAATTTATTGCCATTCGGAACTGGGATAATCAGATTATCCTGCAAAATGCACATCTCACTGCTTGCGGGCCAAGAATTTAGAGCGCTTGTTAATTTGAGATTTACGCCAAATTGCTTTGCTGTTGAAGCTTGATGCTATCGATGGTAGCCTCACTCTCTCTCATGGTCATTAAAGATTCAATTTAACTGCGTGTCGTAAAAATCGGACCGTGACAAAGAAGCTCACACAAAAAATGTCACATTGAATTTCCATCTCGACCATTTCCATCGCATTTATGGAATCGTTAAGGTTTCTGCCTCAAGCATATCACCAGACGGTCAAAGAGGAAAAGGATACTTTTTTATGTTTCTCCGAGGGGTGTTTTTTTTGCCTAGAACTCTTGCATAAAAGTGTCGAGCCGAAGGGTGTGTATCAACATTAAACGGTATAAAATGACAATTTATGGCAAAAGCCGATTTAATGCATGAAATGTTGGCAATTATTGCGTTGAATGGCAAATGACGAGAAAATTGAATTTTCCCTTACGATACTGAGAAGAATCTTTCTACTACTAGAAAAAGCTTCATAAAATATAGCCTATGGCAAAACGCTGGGTTTTTTTTAAGTAATTCTGTTGTATTCAATGAATTGTAAAAATGCTTCTTTTTGATCTCGAGCTTTTAATGAATTTGTTTTAATTTTATTCACAACATTTCCATTATAAAATCGATAAACGCCAAATACATCATTGCATTAACAGGTATTGGCCGATTGTAAATTTTGATTAATTGTATTTATTTTCAACTAGTTCCTCCTAAAATATGGCCGGTGATAAATCATGCCAAATGTAAATTAAAATCATCCATTATTTGCCATATTTGTGCTAATATGAAATTTTGCTCAAGTGATAAAGTATAAAAAATATAGGGCTATTTCTGACCACATTGCCTCAACCACATGGTTCAATCACTCATATGGGTGTAAAATTTTGATGAAAGCGCACCGTTCATCATACATATGTGTGGCACCTTTTTAGGTTCATCCCCGAGCAAATATATCCAAAAATGTCTACCTTTCCAGCTCACTGGTTAAATAAACATTATATCCGTAGGCCTCGTAGGCTCATATTGAATCAATGTCCCTACATAGCATTTCGCCCTTTTCCACACACACATATATGTTATATATTATATGTGTATTTCTATATGTTTATATAACGGGTTTTGATACTGGAATGAGTATGAATGCTATTTTCGACTGTTCGTGGCAATTTGGTGTATCTTCAAACATTCAAATATGACATGGACGAACATTTATAAATTTCACGCATGCCAATATCTGAATATTTCGATTTTGTGTGGAGGGAAATTGCCGTTTTCACCCCAAACCCCACGATTTCTTGCCAATTCGCAATGGAATTCAGTTTGGATGTCTTTGACGTGAAGAAAGTGGAACAATTCTGCGGTCCGTATGTCACAGTTCCTCAGCTTTTGGACACGGAATTTTTCCGCATTGTAATCGATCGGAAGTCTAATTTTACCCCTTCGTCTAACTCACATATATAATATCGATTGAAAGGCAGAACGGAAAATATGTACCTTCCGCCAAAACATTTCCACTAGATTCCCGGATATTTTTTTCCGCCCTCCCAACGCTTCACAGATAACCATCAATAAATCCAGTTCGACGCCCCGATAAGCTTTAGCCCTCTCCGACTCTTTCTTCTCAGCACAAGATCGAATGAAAGTTCCCTGAAGCATGCAAATCCTAATATATTCCGACGTGAAACATCTTCATTTATTCTGGGAAAAAGTCAGATTTCCGTGAGTGAACGTAACTCCTTTACCCGTACGCCTCCCTTTGCCAACATTCGCCAAAATGTAACATAATCTGACATCTAAGCATCACACAGCGAGCGACTCAATTTGATTTTTGACGTGATTCGCTTCAACTTTTCACTCATATCCACCGCATCGTCTCATGCCAAGCCTTATCGCACCTGATGAGGTAAACCTTTTCCATGAAACACGCCAGGTGAAGTCCACATTTTCTTGGGTAAAACCGATCGATTTCATTAGTTTAACTAGATGTATATGAAGAAATTGATAATGCAAAAAATATATAGCATTTTTTTAGCTGTGTAGAGCAGCTAAAAGAAACGAGACTTCATAGAAAATTTTAAGCATGGTGTTTAAACTTTTTTAGAAAGAGCAATTTCTTTTGTCATGCAAAACCACAAAAAATGAAATTTTTGTTATGATATATTATATTATTTAAATAAAAAGAAAATTTACGTAACCTTATTTCTCTAAATAAAGACTCGTTTCTTGAATATTTGAACAAGAGCTTTAGATGAGATAATATATTGTGTTTTAGACCAAACTAAAAACTGAGCTTGATAGTTTATAAATGTTTGAATAAAACATCACAAATTTTGGAGTTTATGCGAAATATATAAAATTTAATAAGTTTCGAGAAAGTTTTATATGATTCGTGGTATACGATGATGCTCATAATTGTTATAGATTTAAAACAGGACTGTGTTAAAGAGACGTTTAAAGAATGATTACTTAAATAAAAAAGCTTTTATTCATCATCACACTTTAGTCATTTAATCAATGAAGAGAATGTCTCCAAGTGTTGCCTGACATTGTCAAAGCAAAAAACCTCTGCTCGAGTGTCAACTTTTCAATTGGCTGTATCCCACTTCTCAATGGATCTTCACACCCACATTTGAACTGGGGCGCAATTTTGAAAGTGTCACATGCAAGTTCTACGAGGAGCTGCGGAGACAGTATCAGAATCTCTTGAGAACACTCCTGTGTATTTAGAATATATGTATATATTGAATGCACTTAGAGAATCATTAGGTGGGGTAATTGAAAAGCTACTTAACAGCGACCCCACCGCGTGAATGGCTTCCGGCGTCAGCGACAGGGTGGTTTATCTTACCCAACATTTTCTTCAATTCCCTCAGACTCAGGTGAATTTCCAGAGAATTGCAAATTTTGTATATCGCACGTTCACGTTTAAAGGGACACTTTTTACATATGCATTACCCGTATAGATATGCCCCTTCATTCGTGGACGTGCCATTTGATACATTTGCTGAGAAATTTTCACCCACATTTCACACAAAACTACGTGGTTTTTTGTTTATTGCCACCATTTTACTGAGGTTTGCGCTGCATAAATTTTAACCGTATCTTATTATATTCTTGGTTGAAAATCACGAAATGCTATAAAATAGATTTACTTGTAACATTTGTGAGAAATTCATAACAATAATAATACAAGGAATTATATTTTAACTTATAATGGCGATGGTTTATTAATTCCTTGCGGAAATGACATGAATTTAACACAATCTAAATCCCCTCTAGTATTTATAGGTGAATCCTATCGAAATGTGAATAAATAATTCAATTTAATAATTAAATTTAAAAAGTTCAATCAAACTCATATGTTAATGATGGATAGTATGAAAGTTTCTAAAAGTCAATTTTAAAGTATTTGGAAAATACTTTAATCTCATAAGTGATGTGACTGATCTTTTTGAATCTCATTTTTTCTGGCTGTTTCACTCCGACGACTGCCAATGAAATATACACCCATGAAAATGCTGCTGACAAAAAGTGTGAGTCAAAGTAGAGAGAGAGAAAAAAACGAGAGACAACATAGCAAAGTGCAGGAAATTAATCTTACAATCTTATTTCCTGTTGAATTTGCCGAAAGAGAGAATTTGTACAATGGGAAGTTGGGTGCAGGGACAAGGAAAAAAGTCACAAAACAGCACCAGCAAAAGAGCAGGAGATACCATTTGTTTTTGTCATGTCTTGCTCGCAGAGTCACCGACAAGAATCTCGATTGTAATTTATCGTGGAAAACTGTGATGGCAAGAGGAGGTGGGTGGGTGAAAAGTAGGGCAAATTATCCAACCATGCTGTGATTGACGGGAGTCATGCAAAAATGCGGGTGAGAGTTCACAAATGGATTTGCCTGTGTTAAAAGTGTGACTCATATAAGGGAGATTTCATTTGTATATATATACATAACTCTCCATCAGAAGGACTCGAGGGAAGTCCTTTAGTTGGCCAATTTAGTTGTGAGGATGAATTTCATCAGACCATTGTGGATGTCTTTAACCCTCAATTCTGCTCATTCTCGTGCCAATGTCACCCTCAAATGGACACCCCCGGAGCGAGATTCTCCCATCTAATGGGCTGAAGGATTGTCAGAGCCTTTAGAGATGGGCTCAGAAGATCCCGGTAAGGATGCAAGGGAATTTTGGGGGCACTGACGTGACACATCGAGTGATGTGAGATTTACTAATCGCCCGAATGAGGGTTATTACTTTAATCGGATGGGTCTTAAATGGTGGACGTGACAGAAACCGGCAATTTACCCACTTCGTTGTCCTACTTGTGGCTTTTCACTTAGCAAAACACATTCTCACATTTGTTTTTGTGATATCACGGAGCCTAAAGGAGCCACTTTGGATGCCAAAAGAGAGCCTATTTGCGACATCAACTTAACATGGAAAATCATTACCTATACAAAATTATATATGTATCTTTAACATTTCGATAGAAACTATAATTCTTTCTTAATAGCATAATTTTGTAAAAAGGAATTATCTAAATATATTATTTGGAAGTAAAAACATTTGTCTTTGGAACATAGAAGAACTTGTGGTAATTTAACAACACAGCTCCCGCATATAAAATGCAATCCGCATCGGATTCAATTAACATTTTTAGATATCCTATACGAAAAATGTGTAATTATTTGGTCTGCTGAATGCGAATGTCGTCTTGAGTAATTTTATGTGGCAGTAAAACATCCTTGTTTTTGGTGGGATTACATATAGTGAGAAAGAAGAGTGAAGTGTGCAAGGAAAAGCGTCACTGTAATTGCACTGAAACACGAAAGCTTCCGTTCTGAGGAGCAATTAAAAATATTTCACAGTGCCTGTGCTTTGGGCCACGTGCTCTGGCGAGCAATTTTCTTATCAAACTCCTTCAAATGCGTGGCAATTTTCTTTTCTCACTTCCTCCCGGCACAAACTTCCTCTTAGCTGGGTGAGAAAACGTGAAAATAATGCCAAAATTAATCACGAGACTCTGTCAGTTGATATTCCAAGCTCTTAGTGTGGAGTTTTCACTTTTCCCACTTGCTTTCAATGCTGTTTTTCATGTCAGGAATTGTCGGTGGAATACAATGCATCTTGAGCGCGCTGGGAGATCATCTTCATTGTGAAAACTAATCCCGTGATTTACCACGAAAGCACTGAAATTTCTCTGGCGAAGGTTGTTTTCAAAAGCTCTGTGCCACAAGTGCGATTATATACCTTTCAGATTTTCACTCTTTTCCACTCACCCCCCGCGTTTCGATCTTCTTGCTTTTAAGGAAGAATGAGTCGGGAGAGAAAATCGCCTATTCTGGGATTTAAGTGAGAGTGGGATATTTTTATGATCCACACACATTCACATAAAAGAAACTATATATTACATTCAGTGAAATTATTGGAGCATAAAACGAGTAGAAAGCTTTCTCACCCACCCACCCCCAATGCCTTCATCGTTGCTTTTGTGCCACGCGTGTAAAAAGTATCGCGCCAGAGTTGAATGAGGAGGAAAAAAAAAGTGTTTGGATTGGTGTAAGTACAGCTGTATTGTATATGTCATGACTTGGAGCACACCTAAGGGTTTGGGGTAAAACTTTATGCTTCCCCATGTGAGGGGTATATATATACAATTTTGGTGACGGGGACGTATAGAGGGACATGGAGGGGTGTATAAAGATGGTATAAGAGCCACACTTTATCCCCAAGTACATTCATAGTACAGTGAGCGTGAGCTTTTGCTGAAACGTGTGGTTGGTTATTTGGAAGTCTCGTGAGATTTGAGTGTTTGCAGCACAGGGATATGGCGAAAACAAGAAAACTCCCACATATAGAAGCATCAGTGAAGGGTGACGAGAAATTGCGATAAAATGACTCCACGCACAAAATCCTTTTCAGAGTATTCTATTTCATCATTTTCTACACTTGGCAAGCATCTTGTTTCACTTAATGAAGAATCCTTCATTTGACTTGGCCCAATTATAGCTTTCCCCATCACGAAAGTCCGCCTCAAATGAACCTATATAGGGAAAGTGGAATCTTTTGAAACTGCTAAACTTTGTAGGCTCACAAATGAGAAAAGTTGCACATTATTTGCCTGACTGCTAATAAATGTGGTAAGAAGGAATAAATCACGCTGTGGCGAGCAAATGCGAGATATAGGCCTTTCCTGGGCGGAAGAAAAAGTCCGGCCGAATGTCTCTGGCAAAAAGGATGGCAATTAATTCGCTCATGTAGAACTTTGCAATTATCCATCCTCTGCACCGATTTAATTGCGCGCTGCCTTTGGTCAAC
>CAKKOB020002278.1:0-14153 GCA_918844115.2 Phlebotomus perniciosus
TAGGGGGAGGCGCCCCAGTTTGGTACAGCTTCTAGTTTGGTACAACACAATTTTTCATGTATTTTTCCTGAACGGAGCTGGTCCACTCTATTATATCATGATAATAGGCCTTAAGCTCTATATTCTCTGAAAAAATAGTAAGCCTCCGTTCAAGAAAAATGCATGAAAAGTTGAGTTGTACCAAACTGGGGCGCCTCCCCCTACCAAAATTCAACCCGATGAAATTTATCAGTAATCCGGTAATACAGAATAACAAACACAAATATTTTGAGATGGGCATTTTCTGACTCTTGCAGTCCAGGTTCAGATTTTGTAATTTGGACATGATCTGGCCAATTCACTATGCACACTCTATATTCTTTATATTATGATAGATGGATATTCCAAGAAATATACTTTTAAAAAGCGCGTAAATAAATATGATTTTCACATCTAAATGATTTAATTTTGCTATTCACAATATATATTTGCATTTTACATGTAAATAAATCTATTTGATCTGGACAAGCAGGGCGTGGGAAGATGAAGCCTGAGAACGTGGCAATGAGTCCCTTTGTGGGATTTACCCGGGGATCAACAACAAGATTGCCGAAGGTTTGGTCAGAGCTGCTGAGAGTGATGGGATTTATGCAATAAAGTAACATTATTTGTTACTCTAAGAGACACGATCAAATATTACTATAGAGGCGAATTATCTGGGAATATTGCAAAAGAAGCCTTCACAGCACTTCATTGATTCCGCACTTGGAGGGATTTTCTTCACATGCGGATTTGATCTATCGCACACTTTCAGTATATCGCATTATATCGCAGTATATCGTCACAAGTTGTTTTCCCATTCATTTGCCTTGGGCTTAATTTCCCTAACTAAATCCTTCTGTCAATCTCGTGAGAGGCTATAGGATTTCTCACAGTGTCTCTGCAAAATTTCTACTGCAAACAATAATGATGCTTCGGCAAACAAGTTTCAATTTATGAAATTAAATAAATCTCAATAAACACGAATACGCCGTCAGGTTATTTGGGTATTGTATGAGATGGGATTGCATTTGGCATTATCGCCCCTCGCGAGAATTGTTATACTTGTGCCGATGGGCGCAAACAATGCGCGCACACCAGAGTGAAAGTTTTACCAACCGCGGTGGGTGGCGCGAGAGTGAAACATGCACCAAGCCAGGCAGAAATTTAGGAATTAATCATAAATGTGTATCTCAATGCGATGCAATTAGCACCAAGTTGCCGTTCAACTGATAATATCTAAATCGGATTCCACCAATTAGCACCACTCGCGGATTTCTCAACTTGAACTTTCCAACTTGAGGATTTCCTCCCAAGGCAACAACACTACATGCACAACCCCTTCTAGATAGTGACTTTTTCCACTTCTCGCACTTGAGAATATAGGGGGGTGGTGGCGTATCGCAATCAATCCCCGGGAAGAGGAGTCATGAAAATTCGACCCAATTAAAAATTAATTAATGCGTCAAACACTCATCTTCTAAAGCTCTCTCTCTCTCCCTCTCTTCCATAGAATATAGGCTCAACTTTTAATTAGATGCCAATTAGTGATATTTCCCCATTGAGAAATCCACTTCAATTTTTAATGCAAATTTCCGCAAAATTTCTCAAACTAGCGCTAACGATGGTGGAGCTCTTTGTGAATAGATAAATAACGTAGTTTTGGTTCGATGTATTGACGATGGGGTCGCGGTATTTCCGCATAGCGGATATTAATTCTTCAGGCTGCATTTTCCACTGAATTTGTATATGTGGTTTTACATCATGTTTATCACCAAATGGACACACTGTCAACATCCTGATGGGAAGTATTTACCTAAATGTTTGTCCATGTGGTCGCACGATTCAACAAAACTGGTTCTGAAATGTAACCATTTTTCAAATAATTCACAAAAGTTTCAACATATTATTTCAAGGGGGGAATATTACGGTGGGAGAGGCTTAAACCACTTCTAGCACATCCACATTTTGTAAGAAAGCTCATCAACCTGCTCTTCATACGCTGTGAAAAGGGCTTTCATCTCATGAATCTTATTTTCTATTCTAACACCTTCTAAGAAAGCTTAGAATAACACTGTAAAAGCTCTCAGAAATTTCTACAAGACAATATTTATATTATTATTTTTTATTTCTTTTGAAATTTCTCCATAAGAAGTTTGTTCGTCATTGCTTCGAAGCTGCCCATATTCTTAAAAGGTTCTCATGGATATTTATAAAAATAACTTAAAAAAATCAAAAAGTTCTAAATGGGTTAACTTGTGTTTTTTAAAATGTAAAAATCTCACAAAAGGCTCGTAAAACGTTGTGAAAGCTCTCTGGATACCTCAAAATACTTAAATTTTATATAACGACACTCGCGCATTTCAATTCGAGTGTACTTTATTTCTAACCATAATATCTCCCCCTTGCATCTCTACTATCGACAATCTTATTCTCTTGTATAAAGAATAAAAAGATGTAAAATCCACTCGGTTCCAGCACATCAGAGGAGAGTTAATAATTTTAAATCTCCACCCACGTACGCTGACAAATACCCCAAAACTGGTGCTCACTCGTCGGGGCTGAAACAATAAAATGAGGATCCGGAGTGAAAATGTATCCTCATCCTCGTGGAAATCAATCCATTTGGTGTGTGATTTTTCAGCCGGGTGGGCCCCAAGGGGTCGGGGGTCTTGCGTGTCTCCCATTGAGTTGTGAGAATGTGCGCCTATGTCGAAAAAGCTCGACTGGCACTTTGAGATAACCGAATGATTTAGTGGAGTCATCTCCGTGAGCATTCTTCAACACTCCTCACACCCACGCGACCGTCCAAGTGTTTGGCGTGCGAAAAAGCTTCCACAGAGTGCGAATGTTCTGGAAATAAAATAGCTGCAAGATCCTCAATTTCCTTCGACCTATCAACCTCCAGAGCGAATCTTCCCCTCCGTGAACCAATAAATTGATACACGCAACATTAACTCTACACATGCTGCATCACAAACAACTGGAACTCGTGAATGTGGCAAGAAAAGCTGATGGATGATGGATTTTATTGGTCCGCACTCACCAAACGACTCATTCTCATTCAAATTCTCACTTAATTGACTAATAAAAATGACTTCTTTGCGACCAAGGTGGTTGTAGGTGCTGGATAAATTGCTGAGTGGATCTGGAGGTGAATTAATAAGAAGGGACCTAGGGTGTCCGATGAACCAGGCTATAAGGTGCTACGGATATAGCTGGTAATCAGTCAAAAGCGAGAGGAAGGGTGTCTGTGAAATATTTTATCGGATATTACACCAGTTCCTCAAACTAATGGCAATATTAACTTCAGTAAGTCGGTTGAAATGCCTTAAATTGAGCTGCAAACATATTGGCAAAAACGTAATATGTTTATTCAAGGGAGTTATTTTAGCGAACTTAATTTTGGATTAAAAATCTTAGATAGCTCAATTTAAGATGGAATAAAGGCATTTTAGGGAGAAAGAAAATCAGGGAGAATGATCAAACAGCCAAGGGGAAGATATTATGGACAGTGGTGTACATTGAATTGTAGTGTGCGTAACTATTTGAAAATAGAGTGAAAGTCTTTTGAAATAATATTTTATAGACAATTTTTGGAATTTGTGGATAATTTTTTTTAGTTTAAATATTAGGTAAAATATATTAAAATATTTTTAAATATTTAAATATATTTTTAAAAACTTCCAATATCGGAAGCTTTGCGAAATTTCTATAAAGCTTAAGCATACTTTTAGAAGCTTTTGAAACTTTTACCTCTCTTTTGAGTTTTGTTTGAGATTTGCCCATTCTTTTTGACTTTTTAGAATTAATCATTTTATGTTATAGGTAGTTAATAAAAAATCCGTAAAGCTTTCAGGAAAAACTTCTAAAATTCTTCTTTATGCAAAATTACTAAATTTTCGAATATTTTGTAGAGCTTATAAGGAACTTCTAAAAAAGACTTTGAAGCATTGACAACTGACTGAATTATAGCTTTTTAAGGAAAGTTCGAAGTTTTCAAAAAAAAATATTTTTCTAGAAATTCAAAAGTTTGAAGAGCTTTTGAAAAATTACTGAGATTATGAATAATTTGTATAGGTAAAGCTTCTATCTGAATAAATTTGTAAACTATAGCAATTTTTCCGAGCTTTTTGGAGTTAGTTTATTTTTTTTTCAAAAGTTCTATAGAATTTTTAATCTTAGAGCTGAAACTGTTTAATGATTCAACACTTATATCAGGCTATTCGCTTTAATCTGAATAAAGTATATTTTCTAAGCAAAATCCTGATATAGTAATTGGAATTAAAAATTCGTCTTCTGAGGATTATCACCCCTGGGTTCCTACTATATATCCCCTTTCTACCAAATCAACAAAACGAGCATTTTCCAGGCTGTCAAATTTGCGAACAAACACAACAATAATAACAATCAAGCCCCCATTACCCCAGAGTTTCTTCAGGATAATCGCATGAATTGGAAGGGAAATGTCTCAATTGACCCATCGTGGTCGTTATTCGTTGCCAAGTGAAAATGACTGTGCAAATTATTTATTCGGTCTGAACATCCAAAAACCACTACAGCATTTTTTTCTGCCATTGTATGCCAACGAATAAAAAAAAACCAAATGAATTGACTTGGCAAACAGGAGGAACCATCTGTTGAATATCTCTATAAATCAATTAATCTTATCGCTCACTTTCCCCTCTTACGCAATTTTGCAGTTCCCCACCGGGTTAGCTTTGGGAGCTATAACTGGTGAGAATTGGAAAAGTCTTTGGCTGATACATTCAATATGTGCAGTTGCTGTGACGCTCATTTATCACGAAATTAAATTGCCAGAGTTTGTTAGTGTTTAGCACATGCACATCCCACATGAAAATGGAGTGAAACGAATTTCTGGGGAAATTGTATTTCTAGGGGGTGGGTGGTAGGTTGGTGGAACAATTAGAGTATTGTGTGGTCGAGAAGTGCTTTAGGAAGCTTCACAATCACGAAAACTCATCCTAAATCCCCATTCCAAAACCCACTTCTGTATCATATCCCAAGTAGCTGTGAGGTTTGTTTCTTCAGCTAACTTCACATGGAACACCCTAGGTTCCCGTGCTTGCCATACCCCACCCCCTGACTCCATGCATATTGAAGTGGGCAAGTTGTACTTTGAATTTTCCCTGTGTATTTTCCATTTAAGCTCTGATTCAAGTCATTAACTTGAAATAAACGATTATCGTTCCGTTGAGATTACAGCAACAACTTAACTACTTTTCGAGATTATGTTGAATCTTATTTCGAGTGATTCGTGAACGTGGCGTGGGATGATATTTAAAACATCTTCCTCCCATTCCCTTTGGGCCATTGGCAACAAAACTGTGAACTTTTCACAATGTACAATGGGTCCCCATTTGACGCATTCGCCAGGAATTTAATTAAATACACATCTTCAGATGAAGATTCTTTTCCTCGCTCAGCCTCACCCACCCACTGATCAATTGCTCAGCTTTGTTCACGGAATATACAATCTTGCAATTAAATGTTGCATCTATTTGCTCGCCCCGGGGTGGTTGCGCGCTCTTCCGGAGCTTTTGAAACGAATGAAGGGGGGGGGGTGGCTGCCGTGATTTTACTCCAGCAAGCGAGAGTCGACAAAAATGTCAATAATATGATAATTGAATGCTTTCTCACTGATTGTTTCATCGAAAATTGTGTTTTTCTTTTCAAACAATACCATCATTGAAAGTTTTAGCGATATGACGTTGAGGAATGGCGAAACTTTAGATCTTGCGGAACTGACAAACTATTTTTGGTTTTAGGTACAAGGTTGCAAATGTTCTTTGACTGATGGGCCATAATGTTTGATTGGCGAGAGCGATAATCGAAGATCCATCTAAAGCTCGCCTATTTAGTAAAAGAACTAAAAGCAAGTTAATGTACCTATCTATCATTTTGAAAGGTGAAGTCAGAGAGAATTATTTAGGGAAAAATTTATTTATTTATGTTCGCAAGTTCTCCATGAATAATAAAATTTTTGACCTGACATATTACTTTTAATCGATTGCATATCTAGCTGATATAGCCCATAGTTTAGGGCTAGTCTAAAGCATTAGTCTAAGTCTAAACTAGCTTAAAATATAAAGCTAAAGACAACCCTTATCCTGCTGAGACTAGCCTGAACCTCTAGGCTTACTTAAGGGTGACTTAGTATTTAAAGTTAGTCTAAAGCTTAAAACAATCTTGAAGTTGAGTCTAACCTAAAGCCTATAACAAACCTAAAGTTAAGTCTAACCTAAAGCTTAAGGCCGGCCTAAAGCATAAGGCCAGCCCAAAACTTTAAGTCAGCCCAAAGCTCAAAGCCAAAGGATACTTAAAAGTTCTAGTCTAACT
Source organism: Phlebotomus perniciosus (assembly GCA_918844115.2). Taxonomy (NCBI): domain Eukaryota; kingdom Metazoa; phylum Arthropoda; class Insecta; order Diptera; family Psychodidae; genus Phlebotomus; species Phlebotomus perniciosus. The sequence goes on from CAKKOB020002278.1 coordinate 6,379, forward strand.
GAAAAATAAAGGATAGTTTAAAGTTTAAAGCTAAATTACAGCTAATGTTTAAGGGCTCGATAAAGACTTATTTTTAATAAAAAAAAACGCATTATCCAAACATTACATTTAATAGTGTCCTCGTTTAAATATTGTATAATAAAATAAAAGATACAAAAGCTAAATCTTACATTCCAGTTCTTCCTGTATAACATTAAAAAAGTTTATAATAGGAATTTAAAAAAAATTCAAAATTAATGTCCAGATTGGACATAAATTAGGAAAATTCCTGCGAAATTTTGATACCTTCCTTAAATATCCCACCCCTAACCCCTCCCAGTAAGTCTGTATTATAAATGAAATGTTTACAGACATATTTGGCGTTTTTAATATAATCAACCTCTTCTCGTTACTTTCTTCACCATACAATTCAATACACACATTGCATGTCATAGAATCGGTGAGCCCCATAAAATTTATGAACTTTACAAAAGTTTTGCGCTTGTGGAAAACAAACCATAAATTTTCGATGAATTAATTTGAAGTTTTTCGCAAAAATATATTAGTTTAGAGTTTGGCAGGTTATCTTCCTCAAATGCCATACGATACGACTCGGGGGCAAAGGAGTGTTTTCCACATGAAAAATAAATAAATACTCAATGCATTTTAATATATGTAATTTTTCATGCAGCATCACTTCTTCACTTCTTTCAACTTGGTAGAGCACCATGAATTTTCCATTTGAGTCACTTTTGTCTGCGCAACGAATTTTCCTGGGGGAGACCAAGTCCCAACCTTTGGTGTCATTCAGGCAGGATTCACTAGTTTTGGAGAAATGTGAGACATGGCTTGGGCGCGGGAGGGGGCAGGCGTGTGTGTGGAAAAGTTTGCAATTTGCTGTAAAAGTGGAGGGACGATGGAAGAAAGCTTTTATCGAGTTTTACTTAATTTTCATATGGAAGTCCACTGGTTAAGATGTTGCATCTGCATGGGGTAGATATATTTTAATCCCTTACTCGATGGAACTCTCTTGAACCCTCAGAGTTGACTCTATAAAGTTCGTATACAATATTGCAACATTGATCCCCCACACCCACCCATAGTTGCCACCATGGCAATCCTCTGGATGTCCTGGAGGTGTGTGGAGACGGAGATGATGATGACACTGGGTTATGGTGTTTACCTCCAATGTGTTTTCCCTCATCTTCGCCGCCAAAAGACGGGAATGAGTCAAGTACAAACAATTCGAGCACATTTTCCGCCCAACTCCAACCGATCTCGCCAGAGACACTTTGCCATCTCACCCATAGAGATTCTTATGCTGGGGACACATCATCCTCTAAATCCACACACTATACCCCATGAAAATCAACATTCTCTGCACTTTAATCGAAATTGCCTGATATCTCTATCAGTTTTCTAATTCTTGCGCAAAGATGGAGACATTTGCAAGAACAAACCCAATCATATTATATAGAGCTCATCCCAAAGTTTACAAAGCTGTTTGCTGATCAAGCAAATAAACATTGAACGTTATTTTCAAATTTAAATTAACACATTTTATATAGGCTACGAAGGGTGAAATTAATTCTATCATAGAGTTAAGATTAACTAAGAAGGGGGAGATTTTACATAAAGCCAAAAAGTAGTCCACTGAATCCAGAATCTCTTCAACTTTTTCGAAACCATTGAGGAAAGTTCATCACAATTAAATTAGCTTTAAATATTTAAACAAAATGTATTTTTAAATAAAGAACAAGCCTTAAGCTTAAGAGAGTTATCAGACGATGAATTTGACGCAAGAATTTGTTGCATTAACGCAATAACTGGGCGAAAAAGTATATTCCTCTCATTTGATTTACATTGGTTAGAAAGGGATAAAGAAACGTATTTTAATGAGCAATTATTGTTTTCTCCGCGACCTAATAATCGTTCAGTTTTTTGTCCCTTTCTAACCAATGTAAATCAAATGAGAGGAAGATACTTTTTCGCCCAGTTATTGCGTTAATGCAACAAATTCTTGCGTCGGTTTTTCCTCGTCTGATGACTCGGTAAGGTTTAACCTGAAGCTTTGACCTTTAGGGCAGTTTCAAGCTTAAAGCCAGTCTCAAGCTTTAAATCAGCTTGAATCATAACACCAGCCGTTAGTTTTAAGCTAGTTTTGAGGTTTAAGCCAGCTTTAAAATTTAAGTTATCTTAAGCTTTAAGCCAGATTTGAGAAAAAATTATCAAAAAGCTCTCAAGTTTTCATTTTTCTCTCAAAAGTCGTCTAAAAAGCTGATGCTCGTAAATTTTCTGTAAGCAAGGCTAAAAGCTCATTGATCAAGAAATATTTTTTAATATATAGGAATGGCATTGTGGCTTGATAGCTGGGATCGTAAAATTAAAAAAAGGCTATTAAGACTTCCAGTTTCAAAACGCATGTGCCTTCCATTCGACTGTACACCACCCCAAAAATGTCTCCCTCTTGATTTCAACTTTATAATCACTCAGAGAAAAGTTTGAAAAAAATTAAAACAAATTCAAGATGAACAATTAATTAATTATTATTTTTACTCCAAATTAAACTCTTCGAAAAATCTTTATAAATGAAAAATCAAAAAATCAAATAATATTTTCCCCAACACTTCAGCAGCACTTCACATTCCAGCATAAATCGTGAGAGCAAACATCGCATTTCTGGGTGTCTCATGAATTTTTATTGGTGTCATACATTTCCCTCCATATTGTTTGGCTCCAACAGGAGGTCTCCAATGAGGGCAGACGATTGAAAATGATGCGATTCCGCGCGATTGTGATCGACACAGATATAATGAGGTGGACAACAATTGCTCGGGAGGAACGAAAGAGTTTGGAATGGAAAAATAGAGTTTTATTGTTGTGAAATGAATGGGAAAAATATCCCTCCTATCCAATTGGATTTGTTTACACTTTTGTTTTCCAATAACTCACATAACTTTTCCCTCCAAGCTCAATGGGGGGACCCCCGTGTGTGAATCACATGTGACAGTGCGAGACGAAGACATTGTGTATGATGATGTTGCATAATTAATTAAATTAATTGAAATTAATGGAGAAAGTTGGTGTGTGTGCGGGGCTTTGGGAGCTCTCCAACAAAAACACCCTTTAATTGGTGTGGAAAGGAACAAATTGTTGTTGATTGTTCGCATTCTGTCTTCTCTTTGCCGAACAATTCACCCATACGTGGGTGCTCAACAATGAGACGTATGACTCTCTAATATAAATTGTGTACAGAGAAATGCGAGAAATGGCATCATTCTTCATGCAAATATCTCAACTTTTACAAGCGATTCATTCTGCATGATATTCGAGCTTTCGCAGCTCCGGAGGGGCTGCCAGGCACCGGAGAATGGGAAGGCCAAAGTGTGTTCAGCAAGAAAAGATGTTTATTTTATACGTGAAAGTTGGAGATAAACAAATAACCGAAATATATCCGACACATTCCTAACAATGTGATTTTTTTACCAGTGCTTCTTCAGACAAAATTCACAGATATTGCTTGCAAAGAACTTTTAGAACAAACTGATTTATGTGTTCAATAGATTTCAACGTTTTTTCTGTATACAAATTAATTAATTAGAAACTTCATGTAGGGTTTATCAAACTTATTATATGTATGTTATCAGTCCAATGATTATTTGAGTAGATTTATGCGAGAATCTGCTCCAACTCCTTATTGTTCAATAACCTCAAATCATCTATTTTAATATAGTTTAAACTCCTTGAAACACTGAAAGTGTTTAATTATTTCCCCAATGTAAGCGGATATTCAAGAAGGCAATAATGAGAAGAAGTAACTTTTTTTTTACTATTAAAACTTATGGTTTTGAATACATTTTATTTCGAGGGAAAAATAATCGTTGCATCGCCTAATTTAAACCCTTGTTATTCGCATTAATGATTTTTTGGTTTTTGGTGTGACTTTAGGAATATACGGAGCTTCATAAAAGCTTCCCAACAGTTCCTGCACTTCAGAAGCTTTGAAGAGCTTTTAATATACTTATATCATCTAAGAAGCTAAGAATTCTCTAAAAAGCTTAAAACGAATTGTATAAAATTGCATCCTAAAGCTTTGGAAAAGCTCCAAGTACGAAAGCTTCGACGAAAGTTTGGGAATTACATAAGATGGTTTATAAAACTTTCTAAATCTCAGAAATTTCTTTGAAAGCTATTCAAAAAGCTCACTGATTTCAGTAAGCTTTCAAACTGACCCAAAAGCTGTAAGAAAAATTTAAAAGCTCCCCAAAGCTCTTGTCACCTTCAATCAAGTTTGCATAATTTCCCCATTGGCAATAATTATGGCCATGTTGTCCAAATATCCAGTTCTAAAATTCATATTTCAATACGGTTCGCCTTTGAATCACGGTCACCCCTATCTAAAGTCTGGACGTAATGTCATTCTCTTTTATATCCCGAAAGGGTGGATTTGCTGCGATTTTCCCATGTTGATAGTAGACGCAAAAAATATCTCAAACAGATATTTGAAATAATAAGAATGTTGATAAGAGTCTGAAGAGAAAAACTTTTAATACAACATGGAAGATATATTTTTTTTTCTTTAATGCTTCTACCGACAAAAAACGTGTATTCGCCCCGCATTATTCACATATAACAATAATGAAAATTATCAGATATCCTCTTCTATCGCATTTTTTCTCCTATCCTTGCTGCTTTCTCCCACCCAGAATGCGGGTGGGTGGGCGGTGAAGAAAAAAAAGGGGCCATCGAAGGCATATAATGCCGAAGAAGTGAAGGACAGCGCCATAATGTATTTTCGTTTGTGTTTGCCAGGACAAAAGGCCTGAAGCGATACGAGTGATTGTGTTTCCTCTCCCAATAATATTGATAAAAATCCCCTCGATGGTATCGAGATTCCAGCTCTGACCCACGCCGAATTTGCGTGTCTCTCGCGTTCACCCCCTCCTATGGGCCAAGGGCCAGAAAAGTTTCCCTCCCTTTTGGTCAATGATGGAAAGATAAATAATTCCTCAGCGAAAGGGATCAAAACAAACTCTCTGATTTCTTTCTTCGACATCAAATTCTCGGTTTCTCATGAGAAAAAGGTCTCCACGAGAGGTAGCAAGTTCGGGTGGATGGGTCAGGGGGTGGTCAAGCAGTGATTTCTGGGCGAGGTAATTTCTCCTTAACCTTACATTCACTTACTTATCCGCCTCTTGACATTTCCCTCTTTTGAGGAATTGGTATATTGTATCTTAATTAATTTGCTTTTTTCCCAAATGATATTTCTGCTTCTTCGGGGGGAAAGTCAACATTGAGAGAAAAGAAAAATCACCGTGAAAATTGCAATATTTATACGATAATATTTTCACTTGTATTCATCTATAATAAATTGAGATGATTCGTGGTTTTTCAAATTCATCTTCCTTTGACTATCATCAACTGGAAAGCAAGTTAATTGATCGATTTCTTTTAGATATGTTTCGAATTTCCCGATTTTCCTTAAAAAAATTCTTTGATTGATACAACAAAATACTTTTCATTCTCGAATAAATCTATAGCAAAATATTAAATTATTTGGTAATAATTATATTAAATTTAAATTGAAATTCAAAGGGGGAAAGGGAACTGTTGCATCGCACTTTAAGCCGTTGCGTTGCGAAGTAGTTAATTTGCAGATAACACCTCTGGCGAGGTTGATTGTTTCACTGAGAGAATCTTTGTCTCGCATTCGCCTTCATCGTCAATTGTTGGTGTCCATTGGGGCTCAACAGGAGCACAACAGAGCCGAGCAGGATATAGCGGAGGCGAGCTGCAGGCATCGTAATTATAGAGACAGTCGCAATTGTTAAGGTATATTGTGGGAGTAAGAGTACCATCCAAAATATTCAATTTCAAATATCTCAGGCATTTCTCTTGGTCATTCGAGGAAGGATTAAAGGATTGACCAAGGAGCACATTCCCCATTCCCCACCGCTTAGCTGCATATTCCCCGATTGTGTGACATGTGAGAGCAATCGAGGGAGATTAAAGGATTTGCTTTAATAAAACAAATACATATGTTTGATGGATATTGCTCGAGGGACTCAAATTACATGGTCATTGATGTATCCCTTTGAACTGCTCATTTTTTCGGTGTGACAGAGAACTTTTTGCATGCTCTGTGGTTCTTTGTGCATGCACAGATCAATGCCCGGAAGAAAAAATAGATGGAAATTAATTGAAAATTTCATTAAAACATAGAACAAATAAATTGCATTGATTCATCAATTGAAAGCTCGTCTCTCCCATCAGATTTTATTGACTTTCCCTATTGAGTATCAATTTCCCATTGACAAATAATATCCTATCAAAGCGACAAAATTTATGACAACCAAATTTACACAACAGAAAATTGACGATTTTTTTTAATTAATTCTATCATCAAAAGCACATACAGTGCTTTCCCAAAAAATTCTTCTTTTCTGCATTTACAATTTTGGGGTTTGCCCTCAGAGAGTCCCATTGAGCCTAACATGTCCAACGAAAAGCCACATCAAAAGCTCACCGGGTGCTCCTTCGCAACAATTTCATTTTGGTGGGGCTTTTAAGCTGCTCCAATTGTTGGCAATGCGGGATGAAAATAAAATTTTAGCACTTAACCGTCCCCTCTCTCTCCCACTTGAGGTACGGGCAAATTCAATAATAGGGATCTAAAGCTGAGCTAAATTCAATTTTTGCGCCATGAAGTGGAGAAGATCAAGTGGCTTTTTGGAGCTGAGGTGATGCCGTTTGAAAGTTTCAATAGGTTATACCATGAAATCGGAGAGATATAGAATTCTCTCTCACCCAGTTTATCGCTAATTAATGGCAAAAATTGGACGCTTTCGTGGGTGAAATACAAATTAAAACTCCTTCTAGGGGAAAAGAATGCTTCACAGTAGTGTACATAATAAGAGAAGTGAATACGCAATTAGATATAGATAAATTCCAAAGGTCCTTTAAGTAAAGTAAGACATTTTTATAGGGTTTTAATTAAAATTATTTATCAATTTATTATTGTCGAATTCTACTGAGAACTGACAGCTGTCAAAATTGCCATAGTAAAATTAAATTTTAGCTAAAAGTTTCACATTTCTTATAAAACACTAAATAAAAGTATTAGCTGGGATTCCCTAATCCCACCTTATTGTAATGGGTCACCAAAATCGAAGTCAGCCCCGAGACCCCGGACTAGGGGCGCTCCACGAATTAGGATCCCCACATTCTGAAAATCATGTGTGCTTCAAAAAATGTCCGTCCGGCCGGCCGGCCGTCCGTCGTATAGCGCCTTATAGCGAGAGAACGGTGAGAGATATCGACTTCCGGTTTTCGGCAAAGGTTATATATTAGCCGGCCGCTACAAAATGGTGATGTCAAATTCCACCCCCCACCCCCACATCCGCCATTTTGAAACACCCCAAAATCTTATTTCTTAAATAGCTCGGCTCCTATGGCATGGATCGGTCTCAAATTTTAACACGTTGTAGCTGAGATTAAGAGCTTTCCAAAGATAGGTCACACTAGACTCTAGGTGTATTAGGATCCTAGATATTAGGGTCCAAAAATTGAATCTTAAATCGGCCATATCTCCGGTTCTATGGGTCCGATTTTGTATTATGACCTAGTTTTAGAAACGTCTAATGGAAAACTACAACTCGTCAGTACATCGGAACTTTGTCTGACCACCGCTAGTGGCGCTAAAGTCAAAAAGAAGATTTTGAAATTTTCAAGGTCAAATATCTCGAGAACGAAACGATGCATTTTCTTTAAATTTTAGTATGTTGTAGCTGAGGTCG
>CAKKOB020002279.1:0-14145 GCA_918844115.2 Phlebotomus perniciosus
ATCTACACATCGACCTACACTCTTTCCCTACACGACGCTCTTCCGATCTGGCAATTCTCCCAGGAAGGACCAACCAGATTCCCCAACATGGGCATGCCAAATCGTCAGGGACAACCTCATGTTAGCTCATCAACACATCCACAGAATATGGGTAAGGCGATTGTCCTGAATTTTAAATCTAATAGCAGTTTAGAATGGTAAATTTCAACTTTTCATTCTTAATTTATATAAAAGCGCTTGCCGGGCCGTCTTAAATCCTCATTCATTAGATCAAAATCAAGAAGATTCATTTAAAATTCTTCTAAAAGCGCCATTTTGAGCTGTAAAAATCTATAATCTTCATTAAAGTCTTAGGGCTCCGACAGACCTGCGCTTAGCGTGGAGGCTTAGCATCTAAAACGAGGCTCAGGGTACCGATAGACCTACTTTTGGTAAAGGAATTTCCTTAGAAAGTTGTTCTGGTGCTTAGGCTAAGCGCGATCCGAACAGACTACAGTTAAAGTCCCGTTTTAGCCGCTAAGTCTTCCACGCTAAGCGCAGGTCTGTCGGAGTCCTAAGTATCTATGTGACAATAATAAATAGAATGAAGCCATAAGGAAAACCAAAATTTCTTTTACAGAATCCGTGGGACTGAACCGTGGCGAGTTTGAACGTCAAGTAAAGAATCATTTGCAGGCTTCCCGAAATCGCGAGAATTCCCGCAAAACCAGGCGAAATCTTCCAGATCCTAATCTCTATCATATAGATTCTAAGCCCTAGCTGCAAGGTTTTTACATGAACATTTTTAAAGATTTACTGTTTTTGAATTTCATATAACCTGAAAATATAATAGAATGAATTTTAGGTTTACTATAATATTAACGTTTTTTTTTTCTTTTAAAAAATATTGCTTTAAAGAAATCTAGTAAAATTTCTTGTCTTAATTTTTTTTTCCTACGGCCCAGCTCTCAAGTCTATTGGCCTAGGCCAATCTTGAAAAGTTAATAATATTATTCATTTTGAATTTTCACAAAATTTTAATACGCTTAATATTTTTATCAATATATTAAAAATATAAGTAATATTATTATATATTTCAACTCAGTATATACATAATATATAGTTACTCAGAATAGGTCCTGCCGGTTTTATTCTAGTAGGTACTCTTAGATAAATTCTAGATTGAGTAAATTATTTTAAGTTTGGGATAATCTTTTAGACTTCAAGTTTTTTTTTGTATAACTTTTTTGTTCAGGAGACTTTAAAACTTTTCTTAAAATGTTTTCTAAAAGAATTTATAACAAAATCAGAGACTCAAAAACAAATCATATTTCAGCTTAAATGCAATACGAAAAACAATATTTAATAAAAAAAAAATAAAGAAAACTTAGCATTACCTGAATGTCGGCGATCTCCTTCGGGATAGGTGGTTGTCCCATCTTCTGATCTACTTCATGCTGGTACTGGAACATGTGCCTTCTCGATAGTCGCGCCCAATCGTGAGTGCCCATGTGGTAGATAATGTAAAAGAAGGAAAGAAGATGAGTGGCGTATACGCACATTAGGACCACGCCTTCAAGCAGAGCTCTGCCAATCGTTACTATACAGAGAATAGCCGGGCTCAGCCATAATACACCTCAGAATCAGAGAAGTCTAACCATGTCTTGGAGACAAAGAGAGACAAATTAACTCTATGTTAAATATATTATTATTAGTTCTCATTTATTAGGTGCTTTATATGTTAAATATAATAAGCAGATAAAATGTATAAGGTAAGTGTAGTACGGATCCTACAGAGTTAAAATATCAGCCCCAGAATATTATTTGGCATTTCTATATGTTGGGATTTGAATCATGAGTTTAATTTGCCGCCCAAAATTTATGCCATGATCGCAGGCAATTCATCTGGGATAAAGCGGGAGCCGGTTTTGGTTTCAATCTCGCTTGAGTGAACGTCGGGGTGGCAATTTAATTTAGAGGCAAAGTGCGGGCAATTAATGTGAAAATTTATTGTAAGCAGACCTTTTTGTAAAATATTGTTACGAATGTGCCTAGTAAATACCCCACCCCCCGCCGTATTACAATCCCATAATGCCTCAATTTGCGCGAAGTAATGTGCATGGTGGAAGTGATTTCCACTTAAGCACATACTTCATGTGCGCAACACAAATTACCAAATCATTTTATTTATTTATCTAGATTTATTACACTCAATAAGAGGATAAGAAGCGACTGACAATCAGGGATTGTGAGTTGTCGCTAATGAGTTCGGGTTTTAATATTAATACTATAATACAATGATTTTGGTGATGACTTTACAACGAAAGTTTAGGAGCAGCGGAGAATAAGAAATGTATTGGTCATTATCATTTAATATTTTTAATATACATATTTAACACGCAAAACATGAGACAAGAGCAGGCTGGTAGAGGGGGGGCACAACACAGCAGACATGTCAGAGCCATCTCAATCATGTGGTCAGGTCAGGATGTCGCGTTCATATCTCGCCCACAAAGTTTCACGGACTAGCCTCTGGAATGTTCCAGACTCCCACTGAGCTTTAACATACACGGGCAGGTAATTGAAGAAGGACGGTGCTCTATATTCAAATATCCTCTTGTGTGACTCCGATCTTGGGCGGGGGGCCACTGCAATCAGCCCATGTCGCGATTCTTTCAGCCTGATGGATGAGAAACAGCCGCACATTCTGTGGAATTCTCTCAGACATCTGGTACTGCAAGGTCAGTACCTTCCAGATGTGCATCTCCATCCTGACTGAGTCTCTTCTACGTATCCCTATGAGAGCCCTGATGGCTCTCCTCTGTGCCAGGGCAAGAATGCTCAGTGTAGTGGCACAAGCTCCTCCCCCCATGACAAAATGCCGTAGGAGAGTCGGATTTCCATCACAGCCAAGTAAAAACTCTGTAGAGGCCTGTCTTAATCATAAGAGGCCTTCACAGCGATTGGGAAATCAGAACGAGATGGGGCCCTGCAGAGCTCCCCAGAGTCCACGGCGAGTCCGCCTGCTCTGAAGGATCACGGATCCATCAAGGTGAGGTGTTTAACACCCCTTGGTGTGAGGAGTGCTCAGGACGTCATCCTGAGGAAGTCATCAAGGCGGATCCATGATGGTGCGGCATCTTTGTCCCCTTATGTGCGGAGCCTAACAAGAGTGATGTATCCACAAACTGGGGGCGCATCGCTCCCCTTTGTGTGAGGAACCCTCCATCTCATCAGTGCAGTGGAGGCGCCGGGTGTAAATTCAATAACACCCATTAGCACTCAATAAACCCATTTTTAGTAGTGCTACCTCTTTTCCTGGCTTGGATGGACTCTCTACTACTTCCCCCCTCTCTGCAATGGTCGGCTAGGGTGTAGCATTACGGCTGGGTTGAGGGTAAACCCCCTCAAACCCACGTTCGTAACAATATATTATAGTTTTGTGTTAAGTAATTGGTTTATAAGACAATGAGTGTTGTGTTTTCTTGTGAAAAACCCCTGGAAAACTTGAGGAATTTCCACAAACGATCTCGATCCACCACGAGGTGGCCACGTGGGAAGAAAAATTCTGGAGAAAAAGGAAATTTTCTCACCCTCCGACCCAGATAGTTGATTAATTTAATATTATCCCTTTTAAAGGTATTTTTACACTGAGGCGCAGAAGTGTTAGGCCATTTTCCGAATATAATTCACCTTCCTGAATCTAATTAAAGGTATTTATTACTGCCGTGGAGGTGCATTGGGAACAATCTTTATTCATTGCTCTGCCGTTCTATTCACTTTAAGGTTTGATACACCAGGCTCTAATTCTTTCATTTGCATTCCCAGGTGAGAAACCATTCTATTGAGATCTCTAACGTCTGTGAAGTCTTAGAACGTTCGGCGACTCAACCACAATCTCTATCTTTAAAGGTAATCCAAACCTCTATTAGAAGTTAGTGGAGGACAAATAGAATCTATTATAATACGCTCTGCCACTCTTTCCATTCAAGTTTTGTCCCTCCAGCCCCAAAAACTGTTAATTCAGCCCCGAAAATGGGAAAGTAACCCCAGCCTTTTATTTTCCTTACTTAGCAAAAGTGAAGGATTTTCCACTTCTGAACTACACTTTACACGTTTTCAAACACCCGAGATCCAAGTAAAACTGTCATACAAAGAATCCTTATCAGGGCTATCATTTTGGACTCAGAGTTCAATTTTCATTTTGCTGTTAATTAACCCCGTTCTCCCCTACCCAGAAAAACATAAACAATAAAAACTTACCCAGAAATTTTCTCTCGGTGAACATCAGTTGTGAGATCCACATAGTCAATGGGGGTTTTCTCATTAGCCGCCTCCACTTTGATGGGGGCATTGTTAGTGTCCCCATTGGGTGGATAGTGACCCCCCTCGGGTGATGGGGAAGACTTGTAGGCCACAGGCGACGGCTGGAGGAAGCAGGGACTGTGCTCTGACCCGTTGGGCGGTAACTGGGGCGTTCCCACGTGTCCTGGCCAATTCTGAAGTGGATTCATTGATCCTCCTCCTCCTTCGCTTGGATTAGACGGTGGTGGTGGTGGATGCTTTATCACTACAGGACTCCTGGCCAATTGCGGTGGCATCATGAAGCTCCGCTGCTGCTTATCCGTGACCACCTGTTGCTGTATTACAGACGCTTTAGGCTCATAGACCACCTTTGGTGATGTCGGAGATTCATATTTTGTCGCCTGGATCACCCCATAGGCGTAGGGGTTTCTGTAACTACTCACCAACGGCTCCTGGATGGGAGTGGGTGGCAAATACTGCGGTTTCTCGTGTATAATGTGCTCCGTGGGCTCCTCAGCCTCACACTCGGCCTTCCCCACAGCATCTTCGAACTTGTGCGACGTGAAATTGGGGGCGCTCACATAGATCGTGCTTGGCGCCACCGGTTGTGGCTTCATCTTTAACGGATTTAGATCATTGGACACAGGATTCTCCCGGATTGTGGACACTTGAGCCGCCGCCAGAGACTGTGCAGCAGCTTGACTCATGCGCTTCGACAAGTCAGGATTCTTCACATCCAGACTGTTCCGTTTGTAGGTGCTAGTGAGATGCGCCTCCTCCTTGGGCGGCGCCACTGATGGCGGCGGTGAATCCTCATCATCCAAACTCTCAGGCTCTGAACTCTCCGATGAGCTCTTCTTCTTGTGATTGTCCAGCAATTGTGGTCGCTTCGATATAGGCGATGGAAGAATCCCCATCGGATTCGGCGAATCAGATCCTCCTCTGAGACTCATTGTGGAATGCCAACGATCCTCGTGACTTTCAATTGGAGAATCCTCAATCTCATGTCCATCATCGCCGCCTTTGAACTCAGTCAAACTCTTCTCTGGGCACTTCATCTCCTCAATTTTAATTTCAGGACTCACAGTCGTCGATTCTCCAGCTTCTTCAACTTTCGGCGCCTCATCCACTTCATCCAGCGAAATTTCCGAAGACAGTCTCTCTATTGTCCTAGTCTCTTCTAAGTCGGGATTCACTGATGGACTTTCTTCTGCCCCCTTTGTCTCTGAAGCCCCAGCAGCCTCAATCTTGGTCACCTCGGGAGTCTCTTCAGGCGCCTGTGATGTAGATTCCGGGACAGTGTCCGGGTGTTTCCTATCCATCCTCTCGCCACTCATTGCCAGCGAGTATTTGAGCCTGAAACTGAAAGAAAAAAAAAATATAATTTGAAGCAATTTAATTGCATCTAAAAGTTTCGATCCAATTAACAAGGGCCATGATAATCCTGTAGCGTGTCAGGCTTACAAACGTTGGGATTTTTTTATTAACCCTTAAAAATAGACATTGATAGTTAAATTTTACACAAGGGGGAGATATTACGGTCAGAAAGATGTACACCACTTCCAGTACCTCCACATTTTGTTAAAAAGATCCCCAAAGTCCAATTCCAAAGCTTTGAAGAGCTTTCATCTTAATTCTGAAAGCTTGTTTAAGAAATGTTTCCAAAAAAGAAATCACTCTGAGCTATCTAAGATATCTTTCTAACAAAGTTTTCTAAAGCTTTCTCAGAAAACTTTCTATAAAAGGTTTCTACAGCTTTCTAAACAAGCTTTCCAAGGAAGGCTTTCTAAGAAAAGCTTTATAAGAAAGGTTTTTAAAGCTTTCTATAAAAGATTCAAGAAAATCTGCAAAAGCTGTCTAGAATTTACAAAAGTTTTAAAAATTAAAGTTCTTAAAATTATTTTAGAAATTTTGAAGTTCTCGCAAAGCTTTTGAAAATTTTAGACAGCTTTTGCAGATTTTCTTGAAGTTCTCATAGAAAGCTTTGAAAACTTTTCTTATAAAGCTTTTCTTAGTAAGCTTTCTTTCGAAAGCCTTTTTTTCAAAAAATTACTTAGAAAGGCCTTAGCTTTCTTTGGAAAACTTTCTCAGAAAACTTTTTTATCCGAAGGCAATTTAAATTACAAATTATTGCTGTAAATATCTGTAAAGCTTTACATCAATCTTAGGAATATTTCAGGTAATCTTCTAGCTTACATTTTTCAAAGTCTAGCGATTCTCTTAAAAGCTTCTGAATCTTTTCAAAAAACCCCTAAGGCTCTGGAAGAATTTCCCAGAGCTCCAGCTCTTCCTTGGGAGCTTTCAAAATTATTTGAGTTATAACGAGGACTTACCGTGGATGTACGCGGGTGACCCCTCGTGAATGAAGACGCAGCGGACGATAGACGTCACGACGTCGCTGACACACACATGAGTAGCGTTGACGACGTCGGCATCGAGGATACTTCCTCCTACCGCGAGCTGCAAGTCGCAGGATTGACTTGTCATCTTCTTCACGTCTTCCTTGAGTTGTGGTGACGTCATCATACCTAGCGTTTTAATATTATAAATTCAATATTTTCCATCATGACTGGAACTCTTTGGAACTATAATATTATAGATCCCTTTCACTTCAATCTCTCGGGAGTCAAGTGGAAAAAATTATTGAGGCAAGTGGTGGAAGTCAATGTAAATTTTTGTAAATTTATTGATAAAATTAAATGGTAAATTTACTATTTTATTATATACATAAGGTTATGTAATTTATGTAAACAAGTAGAAATGCGTGGAATTAAAGAAAAGGAATAACGAGGACTTACCGTGGATGTCCGCATGAGACACCTCGTCGTGAGTTCAGACGCAGCGGCCGATAGTCGTGACGACGTCGCTGACACACACAGGAGCAGCAATGACGACGTCGGCATCGGGAACATCTCCTCCTACCGCGAGCAGGAAGCCGCAGGATTGAGTGGTCATCTTTTTCACGTCTTCCTTGAGTTGTGGTGACGTTATCATGCCTGGTATTTCAATGAATTCAACGAGGTTACATATTAATATACGCCGGTTTAGATTGATTGGTTTACACTAATTTTTCCACACACAAACGTGAAATCCATGGAGAGTCCAATATGCCAGAATTTTTCGGCATTGATTGGAAGAACCTCAGCTACAAATATAAGAAAGAGGAAGGTGAGAAAAGATCTGATGGATGCGACAAAGGTGTTTATTGCTGCACTATAAAAACATGTCTTTTTGCATCATGTATGGACGAAAAGTGCGTCTAGTGAATCTACAAAACGTATATGAAAATCCATCTAACACAAAAGCAAATATGTTAGTTTGGACCTTTGTCAGCATCAAGGTCAGCATATATTATTTTTGATATGGCTTAATTCGGATATTTATCTGGATTTTGAGGCCGCGCCGCGATGCAATTTTCGCTTTTTCCTCTCATTTTATTTTTCGAAAATTCAGTAAATACATAAACATGGACTCAAATTCCTTTGAAATATAAATACTATTTGTATAATATTATATATTGAGATATATTTAACGTAAAAATAGTTTGGACGCGGATCTCCCATTTTTGAGTACCACCCACACAAAAAAAACCCTAAGGTTCTGGAAGAACTTCCCCAGAGCTCCAGCTCTTCCTTGGGAGCTTTCAAAATTACTTGAGTTATAACGAGGACTTACCGTGGATGTCCGCGGGTGACACCCCGCGAGTGAAGACGCAGCGGACGATATACGCGATGACGTCGCTGACACACACGCAAGCAGCAATGACGACGTCGGCATCGCGGACACTTCCTCCTACCGCGAGCAGCAAGTCGCCAGTAGTGAACTCCTCCACGTTTTCCTTCAGTTGTGGTGACGTCATCACGCCTCGATGATTCATAAATGTTGCGATCCATAATAGCTGTGTGTAAGAAATAATAACTAAATTAAATTGCAAATAACGAGTCAGTTCGCGCCTATTTAAATTTTAAAAAAAATCAAAGAATCTTTATTTTTTTTTATTTTTGAGTTTAAATACAGAATGGAGATAGGTAATTTTTACCTCCCGAACAGACTATTGAATTCAATAAAAAGTACGGCGGAAAATTGAATTCGAAAAAAGCAAAAATTGAATCCGATGAAATCGCATATCCTGAGCCACCCCTGTTTTGCGACCCAAAAAGGGTCATTTTCTTAGAAAAAGAGAGAAACACAAATATATTGGGAGTTTCCCCCGCGGAAAACTGGTGGAAAATCATCTTTTTCTCCCAAATATAATTTGGTCGTCTAGGCCTCTAACGCCTCTAACATATTATTGAATTCAATAAAGCGAATTCAATTTTTGCACTTTTTCGCATATTTCCGCGAATCACTTGCACTAGAGACCAATCCGCATCACTCACAAGACTCCCACCAGGCCAAGGAAGCACTTTTGGGGCACATCACGGGGGGAAAATGCAAAATAATATGTTTCACAACACTTTCCTTAGAGAGACGGAGACTCTCTCTTGGTTCAATTAGAACTGTCAGCGATTCAATGAAACGTGTTAATTCTAATTTGATAAAATATCTCGCCTTAGTCGCCTTCTTAGGAAAAGTGCCTGGAAAACAATTATTTCCCAATTTTCTTCAGTGAAAATGCCCCAAGTGCTTCCTTGGCCTGGTGGGAGTCTTGTGAGTGATGCGGATTGGCCTCTAGTGCAAGTGATTCGCGGAAATATGTGACAATGTGCAAAAATTGAATTCACTTTTTTGAATTCAATAAAATGTTAGAGGCGCTAGAGGCCAAGACGACTAAATTATATTTGGGCGAAAAAGATGATTTTCCATCAGTTTTCCGCGGGGAAAACTCCCAATATATTTGTGTTTCTCTCTTTTTCTAAGAAAATGACCCTTTTTGGGTCGCAAAAATGCAGGGGTGGCTCAGGATATGCGATTTCATCGGATTCAATTTTTGCTTTTTTCGAATTCAATTTTCCGCCGTACTTTTTATTGAATTCAATAGTCTGTTCGCGAGGTTAATGTAAGTCTCACACACTCCATTATTAAAATCATTAAAAAACATCAAGTGTGCAGATCGGCCTGAGATTTCAGTGGGGGAGTGTATTACGATGTTTTGTAGATTATAAAATAAACGTAGTCCATTATAGTTTCATGCAAATATTAAATAATCGTGTAAATAATTTATTATGTTAGAGTGAAAAAAACGGCGGTTGAACTTTGTTTAAATCTCCTCTATTTTCTCCTCATACGATGTTTCAGAAGGAACTTTCCTCCTTCCTCATGGATAAATTTTTGGGGAGATTATGTCCAAAGGTGGTCTTCCTATCGTTACTTTTCTCTCGTACTCTGGCAATGCACATCAAGACGGTCAGCTTATTAGTGACCTATAAGACTAATAAGCTGACCATCCTGATGTGCAATGCTAGAATCCGAGAGAAAAATAACGATAGGAAGACCACCTTTGGACATAATCTCCCCAAAAATTTATCCATGAGGAAGGAGGAAAGTTCCTTCCGAAACGTCGTATGAGGAGAAAATGGAGGAGATTTAAACAAAGGTCAACCGCCGTTTTTTTAATTCTAACATCACCAATTCTAACCGCAACTTCCCATAATTCATTATGATTTATTTCTTTTCATTTCAGCACATGTTTTATTACTTCTTTGCTGTTGGATGCAATTGTAAGTTATTTAATTTATTCGTTTGGAGTTTATTGCCATTGTTTGTGATCATTATTGCGATCACCATAGGATAATTATTGAGATCCCAATGATTATTCCAATTATGCACAAAAACTTTATCATTAGTTTCCCCAAATATAGGGAGCTAGTGATATAATTTATGTGTATATTTGGAATAATCATTGAGATCTCAATAATGATCCATGGTGCCTAATCATATCACTGTTTGCTTAACATTAATGTTTACACTATATTGATTTACTTACTCACTCACTATTGATTTCTTTCTCACTATTAAGACTTATCTCAATCGGGTTATCGAACTTCTTGTCCCCTTGGCGCACAGAATCCAACTGATTGTGAAAAAGAAGGAAGGAATGAACGAATGGTTTATTTAATTGTGAAAAAGAAACTAATAAATCATGACAAAAAATTCATAAACAAAAACAATAGATGGAAGCTGGTATATAAAAATTAATAGTGTGAAAGATATGCTTTCTTAGAATTTCGTAAGAATTGCACCATTTGCGATTTCTTCCATGATTTCCGTTTGGTGTTTATTTATTTATCTTTCTGGAGCTCCATCGCGTAGCTGATCTGACACCTTAAATCTCAGCAATTCGTCAACGCACGTGTTGATCACATTATTCTGATCATTGTCTGGAAATACACCAAAAAATTGAGTTTTCCAAAAAGGAACAGGACATTCAGAGAAATTTTCTTGCCTCTACCCAACGTGTGAGTATTCACTATGGAAAGGTCATTGAATTTCCAACAATACTAAATCAGTTTCAACTCAATTAAGAAAATAGTGTAATTAAATTCCTAGAAGAGGAATTCGAGTCCCGCCAAAAGTTGACGAGCTCTTTTGTGAGTTTTTCAGCGCAAAAAAATATCACATTAATTATGTTTTGAAACTTTACCGAGAATCTGCAGATATAAATATATTAATAAAAAAATTAAATAAAGACAAAACATTTTAGTGTAGGTAAACAAACGTTTCATAAACAAAAACTACAGTGGAAAAGATTAACTTTCTGGAATTCCGTAAAAATGCACAATTTGCGATTTATTCCATATTTCCATTTATTGGATGTTATTTATTTGCCTTTCTGGGATTTAATGGCTTTTCATGAGGGCGGAGCTAATCGCATCACCTACACGTTGAAGCGCAGACAACTGTTGCAGTAGTAGTAGTATAAAATGAAAAGTGAAGGCGTATCACAGCTTTGGGAGTTGGGATTCCCTGTGAGCCTCCTCGGGATGTAATGCAATTTGCCTTTCAGCTGAAACTTGGGGGTAAAACAGCGAGTCGAGATGTAAATGCACATATTTGTGAATAAACAGCGACAATATAAAGATGAATGTGAGATTCATGCCTGAAAAACTCATAAAATGGCTATTTTAAACATTTGACCTTGAAAGCCTATAGCCAAAGTGAATGTACAGATTAGTGCGATCTATTGTTGAAAGGGTTTCGACCTCAGGTACAACATACTGAAATTTAATCAAAATACATCGTTTTGTTCTCGAGATATTCGACTTTGAAAATTTCAAAATCTCCTTTTTAACTTTAGCGTCACTAGTGGGTGTCATATAAACTTCCGATGTACTAGAAAGTTCTAGTGCTACCTGGGACGTTTCCGAAAAAGAGTAATAATTCAAAATTGGACCCATTGAAACGGATATATGGTTGATTTAAGATTAAATTTTTGGACCCTAATATCTAAGGTCAGTTTTGGAAAGCTCTCGATCTCAGCAATAACATACTAAAATTTAAGACCGATCTATGCCATAGGAGCTAAGCAATTTAAGAAATAAGATTTTGGGATGTTTCAAAATGGCGGATGTGAGGGTGGGGGTTGGAATTTTGACATCACCATTTTGTAGTGGCTGGCTGATATATGATTTTTGCTGAAAACTGCATGTCGATAATTTTCTATCACTATGGGTATATAGGACCCTAATTCGTGTAGCGCCCCCACTCACAGGTTTCGATGGTGATTTCAATTTTGGTAACCCATTACAGTAGGCTGGGATTGGGAATGAAAGCTAAAAGCTGTTATACAATATAACGAGTGTCTCCGCTAAGTGATCAAGACCGCCACCGTTAGCGGAGACACTCCTTTTGAAAACATCTGTTTCCAAAACAGATATTTTCAGTTCAAGCGCAGAGAAACATTTTCTGAAGCTCACATGTAACAACTTCTTCCAGCTTAAATTTACAGATTGCGCGAAGAAAATTGTCTGAACCCGAGTCCTTTAATTCCGAATTTGGTATAGTAATAAAATTATTGCTTAAATAAATTGACTATATTACAAGAAATTGTCTCAAGCGCTTCAGCGGGTCGGCGATGCGATTGACTCTGCTCCCCATGAGAAGCCATTCCACCGCAGAAAGGTAAATAAATAACATCAATAAATGGGAATCTGGAAGGAATCGCAAATGGTGCAATTCTTACGTAATTCAACAGAACTTATTTTTGCACTTGCAGATTCCATTATTGTTTTTGTTTAAGAAATTCTTTTGGTGAATCAATGTGTTTTTTCCACCATCAGTCCTCTGGCGATCACCGAACCAACAGCAGCCTCAGAGATTTCTCTTCACGTTAATGGGAAAAAGAAAAGTGTTTTGTAAATTCAATTAATCTTTGAATAACGTTAATGTTGCTCGTGATAGTGATTTTGTGGAAGGATTTAAGACACGATTAAGGGGTCTATGTTATTTGTGACAGTTTCGTGCGAGAAATGGCCCAATTTAAAAACAGAAAGAGGAGAACCTTGGGAGTCCGTGGCAGTGAGAACCAGAAAAAGGAACTCATTTGCCACCTTGAGAAAGATATTCCATTTGCTAGAAACCAATTTACCACTGACGATGAGAGAAATGAATTTAATAAGAGGTGGGATGAGCTGGCTGCCAAACTCAATGCACTTGGAGGTGCAAAAAAGACTGGACTCGGCTGGAAGAAGTACTGGTATGATTTGAGGACTCGAGTGAGAAGGAGATGCACTACAGTAAAGGCAAAATGGACAGAATCTGAAAGAAATGGAGACATACTGATAGTAGTTGACGACTTGGATCGAAGAATATTGTCTATAATGAGTATAGATTCCGTAGATGGTGATGGAGTGAGTGAAGACATCGGATTAGTTGCTGACGCCAATTCGCCAGCGGAATCAACATATACAATTGTATATGAAACAGCCAATAGGGAATATGGGACTCTCCATTCGACTTCTCGTGAAAAGGATACAAATGATGAGATAATCATAGCTGCATCAACGACACAACATCTGCAGAAAGATCTTAAACGTAAGAAGGCAGTCGACGATGAGAGTGAACATTTCGAGAAGTTGCTGAAGCTCAAGGAGGAGCAGGTGAACTTGCTGAAAGAGGACAATGAGAGGAAGCGGAGGAAGGAACAGTGGGAGATCGAGAAACATGAAATTGAAATGAAGATTTTGAAGAGAAAACTGACTGTTGAGTCTTATGGAATCCTTGATTCTGATTCAGATCACATGGGAAATCTCGAAAATTCTCTGACCAATATGAAATTAAGATTCTAATAATAAGGTAATAAGTATCAAATAGAATTTGCAGTGCTCAAATATTCCAAAAATGTCAAATTTTTTCCAATTTTTTAAAAATTATATAAGCAAATCTAAGAAGTCAAGTATACAAATATATTGTTTTGGAAGAGAATACTAGAGAATACGGAGAGCGTACTTTTTTCTTTCTTATTGTAGCTATTATTATTGTCTTCAAACCTCTGAGCGATCACTGAGTAAAGAATTGAAACTACTCCTAGGAATTCTCACGCTGTTCTGATTTCGAAGTCTTGGCAGGTATAATTAACCCTTTAAGCCCTGAGCCTAAACTACCGGGCCATAATTGATGAAACTTCTTCCAAAGACTACATTTAAGGTGAGAATAGAAAAATTACAAATGAAAATTTTTTGTGGAATTCTTACAGATTCCACTGTTGCGTTCGTCATAAAATACCAAAGTGGTCAGACCGGTCTGAGATTGGGGTGGGGGGTGTTTTGGGTCTTGATTTGCGTTTTCGGCAAAGGTACATAAGTGGGGGTAAATTACAAGATGGCGCTATAGTCGACCTCCGACCTCCGTCCGCCATTTTGAAAAGTCTGAAATTTTCTTTTTAAGATATCTCCGAAGATCTGTTATAGATTTTCTTGAAAT
>CAKKOB020002280.1:0-14143 GCA_918844115.2 Phlebotomus perniciosus
ATAAAGCCAAGTGTGCATATCTGAATTGGCCTGATCACCCCCAAACCATTAAATCTCGACCGGACGTGACTCCAGGAGTTCGAAAATACCCATCTCCAAAATGTTTGTCTGTCTGTCTGTCTGTCAGTGCGTACACGCATCACGGCCAAACGGCTGAACCGATCCTGATGATATTTGGTATCGGTATAGTTGGCATCCCAGGTTGGGACATAGGCTATATGAAAACTTCCCCCGCCTCCACTATCTGGTACCTCCCATACGAATTTACCACTTTTCGACATTTTTGACCTTTTGACCACTAAGATGAATCGCTAGCGGGTTACGATGTATGATGGGAATGATAAGGATGGTGTCCTCTATAACTTTTGGGTATAGAGAAGTTGCCCCGCTATCCCCTATTGGTACCTCTCATACAAAAATCCCTTTTTTGCAGTTTTTATCATAAAAATTAAGCGCTAGTTGGTCACTTTGTAAAATAGGGTTGATTAGAATGTGTTTACCTGTAGGAAAAGTGCCCCATCATCCCCTACTAGTAACTCTCATGCAAATTTACCTATTTTTCGGACATTTTCGACTTTTTGATTACTAAGATGAAGCGGTAGGGGCTCACAATGTATGGTGGGGTTGATTGGAGTGAAGAATCCTATAACTTTATATTACAGGGGAAGGCCTCCTTCACCACCTTATGGTACTTTTCATGCAAAGTTCCCTGTTTTCGAATTTTTATCAGCAAAATCTATTTAATGAACCCAAGACACCCACAAACTACGCAAAGAGAGGCGCGAAGCGCCTCGTTATTCATAAAGTCAAATGTAAAGTCCGCTGAAATTTTACACTTTCAACATGGAATTATACTTTAGTAATAAATTTGAATTTTTAGTGCTGTACTTTATCACAGCCATACATATAAGATTAAAAAAATCCCTTTGATTTTGCATAATTCCCTATTTTTCCCCAGTTCTTCTTGTTCTACTTGTCTGGTGGAATTTTCTAGACCACACGTACTTGTAATTTCCATATGATTGACCCTCTGCTGGTGAACAAGTAAAGAACGGGCGAAAAGCTTTACTCGCCCATCTTCTGCTGAAACTCTCCATCCCCCCTGTTGGCGAGAAATTACAATGGAGAGAGTGTCGTGTGAAAATAAGCGGCAATTTGTTGGAGGTGGGAGAAGAAAAAGAGAAGTGGCACAGAATAACAAAAGCATCTTTTGGCAAACATATTCAAAATGTCCAATTCTTCGTGCTGTGAAAATTGTCTTCCTTAATTTCACTTCATGCGCTCTCGGGTCCAAAACCAACCCGGAGTTGGTAAGATGTCTCAGTGAATATCTCTCAACTGCTTCCGTCTTAATTACCAATATAATTCGAAAAGTTCTCATTATCTACTTCCTAAAGCGAAATTTAAGGCAAAATTTCCAATAATTTCACCTCAACCATGAGCGTGTCTTTTTCACTCTGGCATACGATACCATCTCCAGCACACACAAAGTTGTAAATTTATTTATCAGTCTCGGGGATAAAAGCACACCAGAAAGAAAGCCACGACGTGAATCTCTCTATGGATGGTGTAGCGCTTTTTGAGGGTGAAAATTATGTGGGTTGAACAGCAGTAAATTGCAAACTTAGCTCTATGCATAATTTTTCATTTGAAAATATCCCACAGAATTACCCAATAAAATGCAAACGGTGTTATGTACAGAGTCATGAGAGATGAGAATGAACTTTAGCTTTATTGTAGAGGGTAAAAATTTTGTTTATTTGCATAAAGTGGCATAAATCAATGAATGAGCAAAAATCCTTTTATACCGCCCACTTAATGCTCCGACCATTTGATGGGTATCATCATGGTAAAGTAACTTGACTAATGCTCATTTAGAGGTACCTTATATAATACAAAAAAAGTAAACCTTCCTGGTCTTCCTGTACTTAATCTATAATGCCTTCTTCTTTTCTCGAGAATCTCACAAATTTATACATTATATCCACACGGGTAATATTTCAATTAGATCCCTCAATGAGATTTTCAGCGTGAGGAAAAGCTCCAAATTATTCATGTGCCTCCTCGAGAGTTGTTATGAGGTTCTCCTTGCCGTATAACAAGTACATTAAGCTCATCAAATGAAAAAAGAAACTCTCAAAGACTCGTGAATTTTCTCCTGAAAAGGTAAATAACATAAGCTCAGTATAAGTGTGTGAGAAAAGTCAGGAGGTTAAAGTCACGGGGAAATTTAATAGTGAAATTTGCAAAATTTGAAGAGATTTGCATGAAGTTTTGTGTGTTTAATAAATTTGAGTTGTTTGTCTTTGAATTTTCGGTTATTAATACTCGTTTAGCGTGTTTCCGTTATCATAATTTGCAAGATAATTTGTTTTGAATTTTGGTAAGTTTTAAATGAGGATAAATTATAACGAGTTTTTCTCGGTCATGGTCGAAGATCGCGTGATAAGTCTCTTTCGTAGTGGACTTTTAAAACCTGTGATTCTTTTATGTTGAACTCGGAGTTTCGAAGGAATTTTAATCCTAAAACTCTGGCTCTCAAGGGGGAGATATTATGGTCAGAAGTGGTATTTGAATAAAAGTGTGTGAGCTTTGAGAAGTGGAGTGGAAGTACTAAGATAACTCAAGTAATTTTAAAAGCTTCCAAGGAAGAGCTGGAGATTCGAGAAGTTCTTCCAGACCTTATAAGGTTTTTTATGAGCTTTAGAAAACTTTAAGGAGCTTTTAAGGAAGTTCCTAAACTTTTAAGCTCTACAGAAATTCATGAGCATTTGGAAAATCTGGAAAATTTGTAATCGGACAGTTTTCAGAACTTTTGAAGTTTTTGTTAAGCTTTTGAAAATTCTAGAGAGGTTTGCGGATTTGCTTGAACCTTTCATTGCAAACTTTAGAAACCTTTATTGAAAAGCTTTAGAATGCTTTCTTAGACAACTTTATCAAAAAGCTTTCTTAGACAGCTTTGTCAAAAAGCTTTCTCAGACAGCTTTGTCAAAAAAGCTTTCTCAGACAGCTTTGTCAGAAAAGCTTTCTCAGACAGTTTTGTCAAAAAGCTTTCTCAGACAGCTTTGTCAAAAAGCTTTCTCAGACAGCTTTGTCAAAAATCTTTCTCAGACAGCTTTGTCAAAAAGCTTTCTCAGACAGATTTGTCAAAAAACTTTCTTAGACAGCTTTGTCAAAAAGCTTTCTTTGGAAAGCTTTCATAGAAGGCTTTAGAAACATTTCTTAGAAAGCTTACTTATAAAGCTTTCTTAGAAAGATTTCGTAAAAGCTTTAAAAGACTGTATAGAAAATCAAATTAATAAGATGAATTGGAGCTTTGGGGATCTTTTCAACAATATGTGGAAGTACTGGAAGTAGTGTACGTCTTTCTGACCATAATATCCCCCCTTGTTGGCTCTTTTGATTGAATTATATGGGAAAGGCTTTGAACTACAACCTGCCTTGTCCTTCTTATTGAAGTTGAGTTAATCAAAAAAATTCTGAATCCTTTTGACTGCACTTTTTTGACGCTTTACCCAACCAACCATGAGTGTATTTGATCTTTAAAAATTACTCTGGCTTTCAGCTTTGAGGAATTTATCAAGAACTCTCCAGTGTTTATTTTTGATTTAAACATCTCAAATATTCACCAACAACTCTTCGTATTTTGACTCAGTATTGCTTTCAACCACATTTCCACCCCAAATTGAGGACTGTGCTAGAATTCCCATGTATTTACTTGGAAGTAAGTGGATTATGGTAAATTTGAGAGTCCATCTTTGAATGTTATCAAATTGATTTAAATCAACAACTTCACAGGAAAGCTTATCTTTATGGAGGAAAATTGAGTGAGTGACTTAAAAAAAAGAAATTTTCTTGAGAGCATGAGTAATGGAATAATTAACAACACTATTGCCGAGGGAAAATGTTGGGGAAAAATGCTGTATCTATCCAGATTCCTGTAAAATATGATTTTCAGAAGTTTTCTCCGTGCCAAATGTGCTACAATAAATTATGGTGGAACATTTTATCCTCTCATTGCATTAATTTTCATTTTTGCTACGAGTGCAAGAAAAAAGGGACACTTGTCCTACAAAACACCAAAAGTACAATTCTTGTGGGTGAGAATAGTTTTCAACACAAATTCCAAAACATTTTCCTGGGTTGCAAAACTCTGACAAATCTATTTGTTTTCCCTATCGTTTGGATTTGCGAATATATTTTCTAAAACATTGCCGCTTGATTTGAAAGGGATTTGTTTGTATTCATTGGTATTCCACTGTGAGTGATTTACATTGGTGTTTGTTGGAAAAACAATTGTCAACAAATTCCATCAACAAGTTTTTAATTGTACAACAACGCCAGGTCTTCCTGGGCCGGGCACACAGACACGTATAACACGCAGAATAAACGGAAATTTCAAATAAACATGCCGCCCAAATGGTGTGGGTGGAACACATCAAAGTTTACTCTATTGTTTACGCACACCGGAAATACTACACCATCGGATGGAGGATTTTGATCAATGGGTGTGATACATAAATTTGGAGGAGATTTGAGGAGATTTTCCTTCAAAGAATAATTTAACCCCTGATTTATATTCAAAGATATATGCTTTGAATTTGATTTCAACAATATTTACGTATTAGCTGAAATAACATTGGGTTTAAGATTGTGTTCTGATTTTCTCAGATGGGTAATCATCATGTGTTAAGTGTGTTTTCTCAGCAAGAAATTGATTTTCCATATAACATCAAATGATGCTTTTGAGAGGACTTTTCCACGATTGCATGATTGCGATTTTAAACAAACATAATTTCTCCCAAACTACCCAAAATACAATCTTTGAAGTTTTGAAATTGCTTTCTAATGTCAAAGAGATTTTATTGATCTCTGGTGTACAAGATTTGTTCAATATCTGTTGCGCGGATTTGCATATTAAAATTCTTGGAAATTGGAAACTGTTTTGCAAAATATTTATCTCAAAGTCGAGTAAACTCTGTTCTAAGAAAAATATCATGATATGTTGTTTGTTTGATTATAAAAATGTTTGGAGAGAAGGATTTTTTTTTTGAAAAGAGAATATTAATTCGGGATGAAAACAAAAACATCTTATTATATATTAAACCTACTTTTCTACATAATTTATTATACAAGGGGGAGACATTACGGTCAAAAAGACGTACAACACTTCCAGAACTTCCATATTTTGTAGAAAAGCCCCCCAAAGCTCCAATTTGAAAGCTTTCAGGAGGTTTCATCCTAAAGATTTTATTTTCTATACTAAAGATTTTTGGAACTTTCTAAGAACCCTTTTCTAAAGATTTTTGAGAAAACTCTTTAAAACTTTTTGAAAAAGCTTTTAAGCAAACTTACTAAAAAAGCTTTATAAGAAAAGTGTCACTAGATAGCTTTCTAGAAGCTTTTAAAAAATCTTTATAAGAAAAGATTTCTGAAAAAGTTTTCTAAAGTTTTCTAAAAAAGGTTTCCAAAGCTTTCTAAAGGTTTCTAAAGCTTTCTAAGAGAGCTTTCCAAGAAGGCCTACTAAAGCTTTCTAAGAAGGTTTCTAAAGCTTTTGAAGAAAGGTTTTTAACGCTTCCTAAGAAAACATTCTAAAGTTTTCAAAGAAAGATTTCTAAATCCTTCTAAGAGAGCTTTCTAAAGCTTTCTATGAACGATTTTCTAAAATTTTCTAGAAGTTCTTTAAAAATTTCTAAATTTCTGAAAGAACTTCCTATAGCTCGTGTTCTTCCTTGGTTGCTTTTAAAAGTTCTTTGCACTTCAACTCCACTTCCAAAAGCTCTCGTGCACTTCCAATCAAATGTACACCACTTCTGATCATAATATCTCCCCCTTTGATAATTTATGTATAGAAAGATATAGGTAAGCCATGTCACACTCTTCAGGTTATATACTTTGGCTTAGAATAAGTTTTTTATTTATTTAAAAATTTATTTTATTTACAAAAATTCCTATAATCTAAACATTTTTTAAAACTCAAGAACTTTTCTCACTCTTTCTTTATTCAAGGCATTACCTATACATCACTTATTGTCCAAGGCTATTCCTCTTGAAGGCTTTATTCACAATCTCAACCTCCATTCAGCCCCAATCTTAATGTGTGTTAGAATGTATTCTTTGGCAATATCCTCTGTGACATGCTGTAAGGCATTCTTACTATCATATTCTGCTTTCTCTGTTTCCCTTGAATTTCATCAGCCAACCCTGCGGTTGGTATTTGTGTTTAGAATGTATAACAATTCTCTAAGATGTCCAATCAGTTGGTCATTGCCAAAGGGTATATACAATGATTCAAAGCCTAAGAGAGACAAACGGTCGTAATCCTCTACATGTGCAATTTTATGGAAAATTGAGAATTCGTGTTTGTGGTATGAAGGAGAATAATGAAATTTCTGTTTTCCCCGTAAACTTTAACAAAATTTTGCACAATACTACGAAATTGTGCCTCTTCCTCCCTCTATTAGCTCAATTTAATTGTGAAATGCCACAAAGAGTGAAATGTGGATTTTACACCCTCAGGGAAAGTGAGGAAAATGTTGGAAAGTCCTCACTAGAAACTTTAATTTTTTTCCTCATTTAGAAAAGCTTAATGTATTTTGTATATATTATACATACATATATGCAAATTTTGTACATAATATAATAATGTATGGTTAGTAATAAAATAAATTACTGAGAGAATTCTTTGAATGTGAGGAATTTATGCAAATTCAAATCTCGTATCGCATTTCTTCCGCCCAAACATTTTAAAGTGGACATCAAGTTGATATAACTTGAAGGATATTATTGTATTTATTTAAATCGCTTTCAACATTCCAATGGTGTTCCCTTGTGGAATTTTTGGAGTTGTTTTTTTTCTTTATGGTCTTTGCCAAATCTTCACCATGGCAATTGTCAAGTTATATCTTCAGATGTCTTCGTACAATTTCTCTAAACATAAATTCTTTCTCCGGGAGGAGCTCACAACCATCCCTTCTTATAAGGAAATACCCTTCATTTTGCACTTTTCATCACCCAAGAGATATGCAGAGAAGTGGTGGTGGGGTAAAAAAAGGCAAATAATTTTTAAAAGTGTTTTTCTTGTGCTGCAGGCAATAAATCATTTGGCAGTTGTGCGAACGGAAAAAGAGTTTTTCCACCATCACATCAACAGCCATAGTGGCAGTTCCACCCACAGAAGCAATTAATTATTTCTCAGGCACTATTTTCAGTGGATGCGACGGCAGTTTCTCGCCTAGAATATCCCACTTGGACATCACCATTCGCTTGCACATCGCAACGAATCATTCATTAATGGTGTTAGCGCTTTCACTACTTGATACCCATTCGCACACGCAGCTTTTTTGATGTTGCCATAACACTTGGGACAAATGTTGATTTTGTTGCACATTCATTCCACAAGGCGCGAAATGACGCTGTTCATTGATAGGGGGAGTTAGGGAGTGTGAGCACCTGTTCGTTTATTGTTTTGTGAAATGCTTCCACCAACCAATAAAATCTATTTGGTTGGCTTTGAGAATATCGCAATATTAATTAGCGTTTATTTTGTGAAATTATTATAATTTCAAGATAAGAAAGTTTTAGAAAATAAAACTTGTTGAAGCTCGAAAATTTATTGTACAGCTCTTATTTATATGGAATTATTTTTTTCAAGAGGGAGATATTATGATCAAAAACACGTACTCCACTTAAAGGACTTCCATATTTTGTAGAAAACCTCCCCAAAGCTCCAATTCGGAAGTTTTCATGAGCTTTCAGAATATCAATTTTATTTTCTATACTAAAGCTTTATATAAAGCCTTCTATTTCTAAGAAAAGTTTCTAAAGCTGTTTTAAGCCTTCTAAAGCTGTTTAAAAAAGCTTTCTAAAGCTGTTAAAGAAAGTTTTCTATAGCTTTTTGAAAAAGTTTGCTGTAGCTTTTTAAGAAAGTTTTCTAAAGCTTTTTAAGACGGTTTCTAAAGCTATTTATGAAAGCTTTCTTAAACTCTTTAAGGAAGCTTATTAAGGTTTTTCAACGCTGTTTAAAGAAGTTTTATAAAGCTCTTTAAGAAAGCTTTCTAAAGCTGTTAAGGAAAGGTTTTTATAGATTTTTAAGAAAGCTTATTATATTATAGCTTTGAAGAAAGTTTTCTAAGGCTTTCTAAGACATGTGTATTTCTAAAACTATTTAAGAAAGCTTTCTAAATCTCTTTTAAGAAAGTATGAAAAGGCTTTTTGGATCTGTTTAAAGAAGCTTTCTAGGGCTTTTTGAGAAAGCTTTC
This sequence comes from Phlebotomus perniciosus, assembly GCA_918844115.2. Lineage (NCBI taxonomy): Eukaryota > Metazoa > Arthropoda > Insecta > Diptera > Psychodidae > Phlebotomus > Phlebotomus perniciosus. The sequence goes on from CAKKOB020002280.1 coordinate 8,262, forward strand.
TAAAGTTGTTTAAGAAAGCTTTCTAAAACTAATTAAGAAAGCTTTTTAAAACTATTTTAGAAAGCTTTCTATAGCATTTTAAGAAGGCTTACTAAAGCTTTTTAAAAAAGTCCTCAGAAAATCTGCAAAAACTCTACAGAATTTTCGAAGGCTTAGTAAGAACTTCAAAAGCTCTAAAAATATCCAAAAACTTTACAAATTTTCCAGATTTTTAGCTGGGATTCCCTAATCCCAGCTTATTTAAATTCTCGTAAATATCTGCAGAGCTTTACATCAATTTTAGAAAGCTTTGAGCTAACCAACTTTTTTAATGTTCGGGAATTTCCTTAAAATTTCCTGGATGTTTTCAAAAATTTAGATGGTAAATAAATTATTCAGAAGTTTAATGAAGCAAAACTTAAGTTTTTATTTTTTATCTTAAATGAATTTTCAACCCTGAGATTTATTCAGATGCTCATAAATGTCTTAGAAGCACATAAAACGTCTAAAGATGACTCATTAACATCAAAAAGAAAATTCTCATATTCTCCAGATACCAACAACAATCTTTCGAATCTTTTGAAAGTTAAAGATTTTAAGAAAGTTTAAAATTTTTCAGGATTTTTTTTTGGAATTTATATCCTAAAAAAAAACAGTTCTATATATATCCTGGCCAATATATGTATAATCTAGGACATTTGAAATGTTTCTAATCTATATAGCCAATTGTCCTTCAATTTTATTGCTCAGCATTCGTTAGCGATATAAAGAGCAATAAATACGCTGCGAAAGTAGTAAATTCAATTAATTTAGCGCCCCATGCACATTAATCAATTTGTCAAAGTGCATTACACATCAGCCACATTAAATTAAAGAAAACGATTCACCCCAAATTGCTAATACAAGGAGAAATTATTAATTAAATTATCTTCTGACGTGCATATCTCATGTCTAATGTTGCTTTTCGGATAAATGTAATATTTTCATTTATATTACCCACTCAAATCCACACATTTATGTGCATAAGGCACAGCCCGTCTATTTCCATAACCTTAGAGAGCTGTATCAGTATTAATTACATATGCATGTTTGAATTCCAAAACAGAATCTCGATGTAATTTAATTATTTACTGTGCGAAGTCATGTAATTCAATTAAACATGATTTGCACAGTGAAAGAGATTCTGTCTCAAGGAGAATGAGGATTTGTGTTCAGTGGGAGGCCAGTGTGGAAAATCCAGATAATTATTAACATAACAGCAGCATAATATTGGTGTAATTAAAATAACGGAAAAACAAGCAACATTTCCAGAAAATTATGTGTAATTGACTATTGTTGGGCAAGATGGGTGAATCAAGATGTTTGTTTGCATACTTAATTAACAAGGAAGATTTATACGGACAGTGACGACAAACTCAATCATATTTATGTAAATAAATTGCAAAATGATAAGTTTTTTTTTTCAAAAAATATTAAAGCAATATTTGTTTCTATTTTTCAATATCCCTTAAACTTCTGGACGTATTCACTCTGTTTGCCCTCAAAGGGGAGAAACAAAAGGGGAAAATTTTCAATTTTCTCCCAGGCAAAGGAATATATATTCCGCAATTTGGCTATTCCTATGACTATATATTTTGTACCTAATCTATGTGAAAATCGCACACGCTCGTCTCTCAGGAATATATTTTGGAAAGTATACCATGGGGAGTTTTCCCGTATGAATTCCAGTGTCAATAATTGCTGGTAAATCATAATTAAGCGTCGACCTCATGATGTAAAGCGTGGAAAAAAGCCAACCCAGAAAGATTTTGACCCACTGATAGTGGCACTTCTGCCAGTGACATGAGAACACGGGGAGGAAATTAAGTCACCCCCAGCAAATCATTATGCTCCTCCAACATTAAAATGTGCGTCATCATTTACCCTGGGTGATTTTTTGCTCCCCGCAAAAATCCACGTATAAAATTCCCTATGAATTCTTCTCAGCATAGGGGGACATTATTCCAAAAATTATTTTATTCGCGCCTTCAAGAGATGGAGGAAAAATAATAAAAAACTCATTTGACGGAAATATTTCTATAAGCATCTTTTTTTTTGTCAAGGAAAAGCCTCCAAAGTGATGTTATTAGAAGTTCTCCCCCGCGAAAAAAAAGAAGATATGAAAAATATGTTCAGATGAATGCAAGGAATTTTTCTTAAGCACCATCGGAGAATGTTTTTGCTGGGTGTCTTCATTAGGAAAAAAAACTTTATAATATTTCATTTTTATGCTGAAACTGGAGGAGATATTTAAGGAAAGAAGAAAAGCATTAAAAAAGTGAAAACATGTAATTAAGTGTGGCGCCTTGAGGCTTTTCTCACTTTTCCTGTTCTCACTCCTTCCGCTAATCGTCACGTGAAATACGCTCGCGAGAAAACAGTGCTGTGGAGAAAATAATTAACTACACAAAATTTATACCTATCAGTAACTGTTTAAATTTAAATTTTTAAAAATAGATGATATCGCACGTCCACGATTAAAGTGGCGGATCTAGATAGGGATTTACATGTAATAGACGTCACTTTAATCCTGTACGTGCGATATAATAAATTATAAAACAAATATATATATATATATACATATATATATACATATATTATCTTTATTTGATTCACAATTTCATGCACAACACTGTAACTTACACTCAAGAGAACCCATTTCAGAATGAGCACTCATTTGGAGGCACTTTTGAGTCAAGAGGAAAATAATTAGCCATTCTTGCGCAAAGTACTCTTGAAATATGACGCAAATTTATCTTCTGGGACATCGTCTTTACATAATATTTAAACAAAACAAAAATTGATAATCCCTGAAGCTACATATGTATTATATAAATTTGAGCCTGAAATCCTTCTTTCTTATGATAAAATCTCTGAAAATTGAAAATCAGATAAAAGTAGGTATATAAAAGATATTTGATGTAGGAAATGCAAATTTCCTGCTGAAATATGACACAATTTCAAATGAATAGAACTGTTGTTGTGGCAAATGTTTGACGGAAAACTTTATCCTCCAGGGAAATTCCTCATCTTTCAACTCTTTTTCATTCCCCAAGATTCTAAGAGAGACTTCTCTCTCTATAGTATGAAAATTGAAGACTTTTCCACTCGACTTTATTGGTGCATCAAAGAAAATTTCAACATTTATAAAGCACGCAGTTTAAGTGCTTGTGAAAACTATATATTGGAAAAAATTGAAGATTTTCTGTGCCCAAAATATTCTATATTGAGTCACAAACATGGTTTTTTTTTAACGTATTTGAACAGTCTTGTTGGATATTTATTCTCACGATTCTCATACAGAGAGGGAAAACTATGTAGAATTCCATTTTGATGGAAGTTTGGATTAAATTTAATTTGATTTGAGATTTATGTGATGCTCCTCATCATCTTGATGGATTTATAGATGTGCAAATGCAATGAGAACTCGCGAAATACTTAATTTATTTTCGCAATTAACGTCTCGTTGAAAGTTTATCCCCTCCGCCTTTTTGCGCTAAAAGTAATATGTTTTATTTTTCAACTTGTTGCACAAGAGCTGTGAATTTACGTGAGAAGAAGAAGAGGTGGATTCTATTGAAAAATAAACACTTCTTGGTGTCTTTTTATTGTTCAGAAAATGGAGAATAAAACTTTCTCACTATGTTTTCCTTTTTTCCCGCACAGCAATTGGTGAATTTCTTGCACCATCCAAGTGCCAAGTCCTTAATTTAATAGTTAATTAGTGTTTGGAGTGATATAAGGCTAAGAAAATGCAATTGCTGAAGAGAGTCATTCGCTCTCTTATTTTTTTTCACATTCTTCCACCGAGTGATTTACGAATTATCGAGGAGAGAAGAGGAAAAAGGAAAATAAAAAAAAGATTCTTGAAATTATGTTCTTTTGCAGTGAAAGAGAGAAAATGTTATTAATGGGAAAATGTCTTTTGTCGTGTGAAAGATTCATTGAATCCAATGTCCTTCTTGGTCCCATGTGATCAATTTCACATTATTTTTCTTCGTTTCACCCACTCACCCCCCCCCATTGGACGGAGCTTTCTTCTCAGACCGGGAGTGTTTGGAGGACCTCGAGTGAAAAGCACACCAAAGTGCACAATTCTTACTCACTTACATTTTATTTAATTACATATACGAGGGAGAAGATTCACATCCACTTGCCAACCCCCCAATTTCCGCCACTCAAGCTGTTATCCTTCCTTTACAGCACTATTTACCTCCACTTTCTATAAGAATTTATACACATGAGAGCTCCAAATAGTGTCTAACATCATGTTATTTATATTTGCACTTTGGTCCCTCATTGCGGCTGTCTCTGAAGTGCTGTCCATGCTCATCCTGATATCAATTCTTTGTCTTTTAATTCGGAGACACCGCAAGGAAAAATAGGGGATGTTCATAGGGGGTGGAATAAAAAGAACATTTACAATGAAAGAATTGGTTCTGAAAAATGCTTCTCATCCCTATTTAGCAAGTGTATTTTGAATCACTGTTGGTTCATCTCAGCCATTAGGAAGGGGGGCGTTAGCAGTGGGTTTGTGGAGTTTCTGATAAGCTTATCTGTTCTCTACATTTGCTACATACTATCTTGTAAACTAAATATCACATGAAGTTGAAGTCGAAGCCGAGAATATGCAATTTTTATATGGCAAAATATGTTTTACAATAATTCAAAAAGGCCCAGAAATATTGAAGGATACAAATCCTTTCGTAAGGACTTTTGAATTTTTCAGGTAAAAGCAATTTATTATCAAAGAGAATATTTAAGCAAAGACGTTTCGGATTATCTATGTAAAATGAACAAGGGGGAGATATTATCATCAGAAATAGTATACACCTAAATGGAGGGTCGCGAAAGTCTTTGGAAGTGGAAGTTCTAAAATGAATGGACTAATGAAGTTATTTTATAAGCTTTCCAAAGATTTTGAAAGCTTTTAAGGAAACAAATATGCTTTAAATTCATTTAGAACTTCCTTAACTTGTGGATATTTAAAATGAATACAGAACTTTGAGACGAAAGCTTTTTAGGGATCTTCTATATCTCCTAACCTAAAACTTTTTTAAGCTTTCTTTCAAAGCTCTTTAATGCTTCCATAAAAGGTTTTCAAAGCTTCCCACCACAACATTTTTAAACCTACCTTGAAAGCTCTTTAAAGCTTTGTTTCAAAGCTTTTTCTAGATTCTTTTGAAAGCTTTTTCAAGCTTCCATTAAAATATCTTTTAAGCTCTCTTTCAAAGCTCTTTTGTGCCTCTTTTCAAAGCTGTTTTAAGATTTCTTTCAAAACTTATTTGAGCTTCTTTTCAAAGCTTATTTGAGCTTCATTTCAAAGTTCATTTGAGCTTCTTTTCAAAGCTTTTTAATGTTTCCATTTAAGCTGTTCAAAGCTTTCTTCCAAAACACTTTTAAGATTTCTTTCAAGCTATTTTGAACTTCTTTCAAAGCTCTCTTGACCTTTCTTCTCAAAGCTCTCCAACACTTCCGAAGTGCTGGAAGTAGGGTTTACGCCTCTTTAACCATAATTTCTTCCCTTTGCAAAAATATGTATTAAAATCTCAAAACTTTACAATCAAATCGGTTATTTTGTATTAAACTCATGAAAATTCGAATATATTAATATGAATGATGCTATAGTTGCTTCAAGTCCAAATACCACAAAACCAGCATGAAGTTCTGAGGTGGTAAATTCCCGCCGTGAGGGAGTCTGCAACCAGACACCATCATTCGTGCTCCATCATAGCGATGTCCCCAGAACTGACCAGGAAATGTGTGCAAAACTGGATTTATCATCTCTGTACAGGACACACCTCACAAGTCACCTTGATGGTGCGATAGAGAATTGAAATGAGAAACTGGGAAGCAGGAATTCT
>CAKKOB020002283.1:0-14126 GCA_918844115.2 Phlebotomus perniciosus
CAATAAATACAGAATATTTTTCGACATTTACATTTCTAAACAAGTGCATTTTTACGGGATTTAATTTTCGAGATGGAGAGGACACGAAGATGACACGGATAAAAATGCTTTATGACCATGTAACAATGGCGTGTTGAATAAAATTCAAGTGCAGCTGAAGATTATGGGAATCTTTACGAGTGAGATAAATTTCTTAGATTGCAATGATCGTAAATAGCGCTACTGACTCCTCTACTTAACGCCACATCGGATGCCGCCCAGAACAATAACTAATAAATGCTGAAACTCATAAACCAGATCTCTAGGGACACGGCTCAGGACGGATGGAACTCTCACCGGTCCCCTCTTCAATTTCAAAGCTTATATCATTTCATGTATTATATGATTTATGCATCATGAATACCGAATGGCTCAGCAATTTGAATAATTTCCTCGTCATTCTCTCGGAAGAGACCATAAGGATATTGACTCGTGAACGCATCCTCTCTCCCCCATCATCCAGTGTTGAATGATTTCCGATCGAAAATATGCCGTTTTATTTGCCATTCTCGGCACTCAAATCAAATGGACGGAAGAGAGTTCGAGGGATTTGGATGGTTTTTGGATGAAAAGTTTAACTTTGAATTGGAAATCTCAATTGCGGTTTGCAAATAAACTTATTCCAATACCGCAATAAATCTTTGGGAGAACTTTTTTTGGTAACATGCATATATAACATTCTTTTTATGATAAACGGAAATAGCACTAGAGGTTTCCTGTTTGTGACAATCTCATGGTTTTAAAACCGAAAAAAGAGACCACAAAGTGCATTGTGAAATCAACTAGAGATTTTCCACAGTGATTCACATGGATTTCTGCACTGACTTATTAATTATAGCATTTAGATGATATTTCTGGCGTTGGAGAGCATATACACAATAAAATCTACTCATCTTGCACTGTGGATGTTCCTGTGGCTGTCCGAGAAATACGTCATCCACTTGTCGTTATTAATTGGCGAAGAAAGAGCCACTGAGTTGGAATTATAAATAAATTTTCTGTGTCTCCACCGTGGAAGATTTTCACTCAATCGTTGCTCCATCACTCGAGTGGAAGAGTCGCAATCCTGGGTGATTTCAGTTTTAAGTTGATTTCAGTGTCAGAGAGTCAAAGGATCTTCCAGTGAAAGTGTTATAATTCAACAAAAAAAATTATATATCGTCAGAGAGTGATAAATCGTGGAAAAATGACGGAAAAACTACAATTCCTTATGAAGCTGAATGATTTCGCCACGCAATTGTATCGAGTGAGTATTTTCTTTGTATACAGTCTTTGTGTTCGAGAGAAGCTCTTGAGAAACCTTTGTTCAGAGGTAATTTTCTTTCTTTAAATTTTTTTCGGCAGATCTGCGCGAGTGGAAAAACCAATGAGAATTTTGCAGTTGCTCCCTATTTCCTCCAGAATCTCCTCACAGCCACTCTCGTGGGTGTTAGAGGGAGGACAGCTGAGGAGCTGGCCATTGCCCTAATGTGCAGTGATCAGAGTCTCTCATCCATCCTGGCTACTTTCCGTGCTCTCAACTCCAACTACCGTGACACAGAGTCCATCTCCGTGGCCAGCAAGATGCTGGTCAAGGAACCGGCCAGGATGCAAGAGCAGTTCCCCAGTGATGCCCGGCGAGACTTCGATGTCAGCATCCAGAGTTTTAGTGCGCGCGAGAAGAATTTCGCCACAGTTGAGTCTGTAAATAAGTGGGTGGCGGAGAAAACGCGCCAAAATGTGCGTGAGTGTGTAAAACGTGGTGAAGATTTTGATCCCTCAAACGATAGCATTGTCCTCATAAATGCTGTCCACTTTGGAGCCCTGTGGGAGCATAAATTCCTGCGACAAGGTAAATCCAACTTCTGGATTGATGAATCCCACTCCAAGCCAACGGATTTTATGCTCCTCAATGCCAAGCTACGCTTCTCTGTTTGCTCTGAGATCTCAGCTAAGATCCTGGAATTGGATTTTGCCGAGGATGACTTCGCAATGGTGGTGCTGCTGCCTGAGCAACGGACAGGTCTGAGTCGCATGATTGAGCAACTGCCCAGCATAAATCTCATGTACGCCGTGGCTCAGTTGCGTCGCCAGGACGTGACAGTGCGGATGCCACGCTTCAAAATAGATCACGGCTCGCGGATGCGCGTGCCGCTCGAGCAGATGGGCGTTCGTGACCTATTCTCGGAGCAAACAGCTGATCTCTCTGGTATCGTGAGTGACGACTCATTCTGCGTGTCTGAGATCATTCATTGTGCCAGTATTGCCATCAATGAAGACGGAGAGGACGGTGCCCTTCCGGCAAATTCAGCTACTTCACAGGAGTTCATTGCCGATCACCCCTTCCTGTTCTTCATCAAGCATAAGTGCAATGTGGTGTTCTTAGGACATGTGGTCGATCCGACAAAGTAGAGTTTTTTGAGGTGTTAAAAGTTTGTGAGCTATGAATAACCGAGAAATAAAAATAATTCATTTTAACTAACGGAAAATTTGATATATTTTGCTACTTAATACTGAGTGACACTGAGAGGAAAAAAGTCATAAAATATAGTGCGTATTTCTCAAATTAGTTGGAGGATTGCCAATTTTTTGAGATAATAAACTGTGGATGAATATGGATATCCGTTTACAAAACTTAAGACTTAAATAGAAAGTATGACCTGTTCATATATTAAGTTTTCAAGATTTTTTATGCGCAATTTTTGTCACATTAACTAAACTAATTGAAAAATGAATTAGAAAAAACGAAACTGTCCGTTTTATCATTTTTTTTTATTCTGTAAGAACTGAGACTGTGGTAGGTTAACCATCTCAAAATCGCAATTTTTACGTTAATTTTATCCTTTGAAGAGTTTCAAAACAATTTTATTCTAGTTTGTTACTATATATCTAACAAAATGGAAAGCGCGATTTGATTTGTTTTGCAATACATTCCAAGGGAGAGATATTATGGTTAAAAAGACGTACACCACTTTTAGCATTTCCATATTTTGTAGAAAAGCTCCCAAAAGCTCCAATTCGAAAGCTTTGAAGAGCTTTGATCTTACCAATTTTATTTTCTACACTAAAGTCTTCTAGGGCTTTATAAGAAAGCTTCCTAAAGCTTTTTAAGAAAGCTTTCTAGAACTACTTAAGTAAGCTTTCTCGAGTTTTCTCAGAAAAGTTTCCAGAGCTCTAACAAAGCTTTCAACAGATTTATAATAAAAATTTCTTAAGAATTATAATAAAACTTTCTAAAGTTTTGTAAGAAAGCTTCCTGGAGCTTTATAAGAAAGCTTCCAAAATTTTTTTGGAATGTTTCCTGAAGCTTTATAAGAAAGCTACCTAAGACTTACTAAGAAAAGTTCCTAAAGCTTTTTATGAAAACTTTAAGAAAGTCTACAAACGCTCTCCACAGTTTTCAAATGCTTCGCTAGAACTTCAAAAGCTCTACAAAATATCCGAAAACTTAGCAAATTTTGCAGATTTTTTAAATGTTCGTAAGTTTTTGTAGAGAGTTACATAATTTTTGAAAGCTTTAGGTAATCTAGTTGACATTTTTCAAAATTTAGGAATTTCCTTAAAAGCTTTGAAAGCTCCCGAAAGTTTTCAAAGCCTCTTAATAATCTAAGACTCTGAAAAAACTTCCCAAAACTCTTGATCTTCCTTGGAAGTTTTCAAAATAACTTGAGTTATTTTAGGATTTCCTTTCCACTTCCAAAAGCTCTCGCGTACTTCCATTCAAATGTACACCACTTCTGACCATAATATCTTTCCCTTGATACATTCTTTTTTGTTTTTTGATGAATATGAATATGAAATATGAATTTTTAACGAATTTTCCTAAGAGTCCCAACAAAACATATCTGATATATTATATCTACTATTTTCTGTATATTTAAGAGTTTTCGGTTTTAAATAACATATTTATCCTTTGACGTTAATTTCATATGATTTTTTTGTAAGAAATTTGGAGGTGGCCACTAGTGTTTCTTCTTTTGAAAAGTTTTCCACTTATAGCCACTTCATTTATTTATAAATTGTCCTCAACAACTTTTCATCAAATTGCTTAACTCATTTCGTCGAGCCTTTCACAGGGTATTTTTTAGCAAATCTCTGGCAATTTGTGGTTTGAACGTGTCAATAGGTTCAGAATAACTCTAATAATAGCGCGTTAATAGTCCTCCCCAATAGATAACCTGACTTTTACTGCCTTTTGGTTACGAGAAGTGCAATAGAGTTACCAAAAGCAATAAATAAACCCCAAAAATCAATATAACAACTGTGCCATGCAATAGATGTAGTGGAAAATGCTGCTGAAAGAAAATAGGTAAATCAAGGCTGTCCTAGTCACTTAATAATCCTTGAGTCGAATTCATGGGGGGGTCTCCGAAGACACGAAATATCTATTTGCAACCGTTTGGTCTCTAGATCAATCAAGCGGACAAACGGTGAAATTTGAATATCTTACGGAATTATATTATTTATTTCGTGAAATAGCAAGCGATTTGAATCTCATATACCTCTTCTAATCTTGTTAAATCTCAATCCAAATGTCTCGCTTACCATCAGGACATTTACCATCGAAATCCCAAAGCAAAAGAATATTGCTCTATGTATCGACTTTGTCGCTCAAATTGATTATCCTGCAATATTCAATTGAACACGGGGTCTGGGAATCAAGTATGAGAAGGATGGGAAGAACTTTCATTGCGTCCTTGCACTAAAGTCATCCGTCGACCTTTCAACTCCCAGGCAAACATTCACATTTCCCCAGATGGAAAATAATTTTCTGCACTTTACATTTTTTCGCCCCTTCTCAACACTCCTTCCGCTCCCCTTCATTTGAAATAGTAAACAAACATCAGCACATTATCAACTTTTTCAGATCTCCGACTCTGCAATGGATATGCGGGATTGTCGTGCACAAAGTTCTTTCCACTTAGTGTCAGTTAAAGCGAAAAAAATTCTATATACATTTTTGCAAAAGTTCTCCGCAATGAAGCATAAAAAGTGCAACATGAGAGCGTTGCCTTTTCACCTGACAACCTCTACTAAATGCATTGTCAGAAGGTGAAAAAACATTCACCTACGAAGAAAAGCTCTTCATGTGGTCTCTGTGGAGTAGCAAAAGCATTTGCAATGCAAATTAATTAGAAGCATAAGGATTATTTTATGCTTTTTTATCTCCATCTGACTGAACGTGCAATTGAATGGAAAATCATATCATGTGGACAAATTACGAGGAAATGATTGAAATGACTTGGAGCTGCCATAAAGGGGGTGACCTAAATGGAAAATCCATCAACACCTTCCTTTTCGTGGAGTTTCCTGAAATATCTTCACCTCATCTTTTTGCCTCTTTTGCCTTTTACCGCCGATGTCATAAAATGTTGTTTCCATTAATTTTTATTTCGCCCGATTCATTAGAGATACTTAAGATGTGTATCGACGTGATTGAATGGAATCCGATCTGGGGGGCAGAAAGCTCTTGCGAAGAAATTCAATCCCATATCGATTGGTTGAGGGAAAAAGCGAGGAAGACAGATTTTGCATTGACCTTTCTGTGTTTTTATGTCCCTTCGCCCTCTCTATGTTTCGACAAAGATATTTACATATTGGATTTGTGGCGGGAAAAGGCATATGTAAATATCGTAAGTATGTATGTACAATGGCTAGTTATGGATTCATGAAGTTTCAACAAAATTAATTTTAGCTGCGATGTACTAAGGATGGCTTCAGGGCGAGGTTCCAAGCCTCAATTCACTTACCGAACCCCATAAAAAGCCTAAAAATCACTGTTTGATTTTTCATCTCATCATTCTTCTCCACCTCCTGGACTTTTTTCAATCTGACACAGAGACGTGGGATTGTATCTGAAATCTATATTTTAAATTGCATATCTCATGTGATGGCTTATGGAAAACCGCCCATGGTGATAGACCACAAAAAGCTTGTTTTTCTCCGCCTCACCATCAATCACCTCCCCATGTCTTCCGGATCATTTGCTGCGCCACAATTTCCCCAAGCAATTTCCCCTTTTCGGAAAAAAACATCCCTCCGCGGTAATACTGAACACACTGAACATGTTGCGCCTCGAGGTTCAATCCACTCCAACAAGGTTTTTTTGATGGCCAGTGTCCATCGAGCCAAAAAATATGTCACGACATTAGGTAAATGATAAAAAAAAACTGTGTAAATTTTAACAGAGAACTAACGAGTTCAAAAAAAAATACTTCGTATAATTTGAATTCAAATCTAACTGCCTTTTTATTTCCCTAAAATTTAAGCGAATCTTGGAGGTTTTCAGGGTCTTTACTAAAAACATATAGTCTCTAAAAGGCAAAAAGGGACACATTTTAATGTATTCACATGCATTATTTGGACATTGCGTGCGTTGGCAGCCAACACGAAGTGTAATTAATCTTTAGAGAGATTTATGAACGAAATATATCATCGTCGCATCGGGTGTATGATGAAGATGAAAGAGGCTTATCCTCATGGTGATAATTTGGGTGAGTTAGTTACTTTGTTGGCTCAAGTGTTCATCAACTCCGCAAAGACCTTTCCCTAAGAATGACTCTCCCTCATCATTTGGCCCGAAAAACTAAATCCACCGCCACTTGATATGATTTATACTCGTGAAGGGAGAGTTTCTTAATAAAAATTCTCTTTCGACACAGATATAATGCCCGAAGAATCTGTGAATGGGTGAAAATCACGCAAAGATGCGATTGATAAATTGCGTTGAGTTTAGGATTCACGGGAGTCTGCCAAGTATTAGATGAGAAACCACATTAGCTACATTATTGTGAGAAACCACAATTTCCTACAGGAAGGAGTCAGTGCTTCTGAAAATTCATAGTTGAAATTTGGGCACTATTACAAAGTTTGTTGCATCAGATGTCACAATGTTGCTGCACTCAAGCATTAATTGTTGTGGTTGATATAATATTTTAATAATTTTCTAATTCACAACTTCCTCATTTTACAACTAAAATGTGAAGAACATTTTGTAGGGTTGTGTAATCCTTTTCGGAACATTCTTATATATAAAAGTCTGTGATGATAATCGATAAAATCACTAATGTGATTTAAAGCTGATTAAAATAACATAGGTAAATGCATAATATTTGGAAATGAAATTAAATTATCAAGTTATTCTCTAATTTGCATATTGCATTTTCAATCAATAATTTGCTTATTATGTATTCATTTGAATTGTTTATTTGTATTGTATTTTAGGTATATTATATTAACTTGATATTATTTGATATTTCTGCATTATCCAATTATGTTTTAACGACTCATATGACTCATATGCTAGAAACTGAGAAGCTTTACTTCCTTTTTACAGCTTCTTGGAAATAATACAGCCAACAAGACGGCCTTTAAACAAACAGCAACTGATGTAAAAAGTGCAGTAAATTCCAACACAATGCTTTAGGAGGAATAAAATAAATTTCCTCCCAGAGAATTAGACTGTCCCTATCGTAGTCATATTCCTAATCCTACCAGATAAGTAAATCCCAACCATTTCCTGGGGAGATACACTTGTAAACTCATAAGCTCAAAGTTTATGAAGACATCTGCAGTGCAGAGTGGCCGCCCACCCACCCACCAAGATTCTCAATTAAATTCCACAGAATTGGAAGCATGGCTATTCCCATGGACACCAGGCTCGTGTTCGGCATGCAAGAGTCCTTTACTTGTGACTTGTCCGTGAGGGGATGTATTATATATGATAACATTCACTGGCTTCACGGATATACACTTTATTATCTTCCACCGATTCGGCCTCATTGATGCGTTAGTATAGAAAAAAAAACTTGACCTAAATTGAATAACAAATATCTGAGAATCTATGGCATTGGATGGGTATTGGCTTCAATAAACAAAGGTCACGGAGGTGGGCGAAAATGTGTCCGTTGTAATGGAATTGCGATGAACAAGAAGTGAAAGAGGGGAAAAAGTGACAAATTATCTGCAAACTTTGGGCCTACATTTCACTGCCATGGACAACTTCTTGCTGTCCACATTATTTCCTCATTATCCCATGAGATGGTATTTAATTTGTCCAAGGAGACTTCTTCTGCAAAGCACTTTGTGTCTGCCGGTTGTTTGTTCTTCAAGTCACATTACATTAAGAAAATATTAGTTCAATTAGTGATATTGGAACTCAATAGTTCCCTGCTGAATTGCTTTTGTATTTAGTTCTCATTTTAGTGATGAGACACTAGAATTACGAATTGATAACATTATTGAAATTACTAATACTGAAGTTATATAATTCTGTTAAGAATTTAAATCTTGAATTTCTGAGAGATACTATGTGGAATTCAAAAGGATTCCTCCTCTTTCTTCAACTGAATTTAACTCTATTCAACTAATAATCTATAATCTAATAATCTATAATAATTTAATTAACTTTGTTCTAGAGAATCTAACTCTATTATCTTGATGTAGACTGAATTTCTGCTTCTTAAAACTCTTACCGTATTTTTCAACTAATATGCAACCCAAAATTTCCATTTCAATACAGTTAAAAGGTAACTTTTAATTCAGCGAGCAATATTGGTTTGAAAAGGTTTTTTTTAACCCATGTTTATTTTTCATTCTCCTTTCATTTCATTCGAAATATTACCACAAAAACTGACTTTTTACACCTAAAAAAGTACACCAATTTGCAGTTTTTCACGAGACTTTCGTGCTGGTGCTTCATCCATTTAGTAATTACATGTTTAAGCACAGCATAGAGAGAAATTTCACCCCAAAGGTGGCCCATAATGAATATCAAAGAGGAAAAAAAAGTGAATTTTCCATTTACTCTTTCGCCTCTCTTTTGCTTGTGGAGATAAAATACGAGGTATTTTATCCAAGTCTAGGATCTGGAAGTTCTCTCTGTGTTCCTTCTGGGTGGCTTCGAGGCTCGGTCTGGGGTGATTAATATCAGCATATAACGTAAAGTGGCGGTTAATTAGATTGCTATGGCAATGGTGGGCTTGGAAAAGAAAAAGAATGAGGATGTTGGGAAGATTAAGCAATGCAAGTCTATTAGAGCGACTGATTTATGAATTGGGGTGTCTCATCCTCTGGGATTTCCAGGATTTTGGCAATCTCGCCCCAATCTCCTCCAAAACCTAATTCAAATTGTTATTTAATTTTTGGGCTTAGTGTGGCGGAAAAGCGGGATTAGAGTCCCGAAAATTTTCAAGTGCCACTGAAAACGGAAGATTTGTCACACTTGACTAAGGATATAAATTTAGAACTTTTCCCAGATGAGTCCCGAGTGAGAAAATTGATAAATTGACGAGTGAAAAATAGGATGAAAATCCCTCAGTGACATATTTTTCACACACTTTAATTGAAAGTAAATGGTGGGAAAAAAAATATGAGTGGCAGTGAAAGATTTTTTTCCCCAACTCGCATGTCTTCTCATTGACACCCTCAAGTTTTTCTCTGAGAGTGAAAAACTTTGTCCCCGTCAAAAGAGCTGATGGCAGAATAAACTTTCAGGTTGTCGTCATTGTTTTGCATGACGTGCAGAAGCTCCAGGCGGGTGCAAAAAGGGTGGTAAATTTGCATGAATTCACGAAGGCGAGAGTGTCGGGAAAAATCCCAACGAGATGAATGCAAAATATAAACAAATCAATGTATAAAACCGGCATTAGCCATCACCATCATCCAACCCCCAGAGTCCCAGGGAAAAGGATGATGAAAAGTGAAGGGGAAAATACCCAAGTGATGAATATGCTCCGACTAGACGGAATTTATGGGGTGATTCGGGGACAGGGAGTCCCTCGGACGGCGTGTCGAGGACGGCAGATAACGCTACGGTGGCTGGTAAAAAGGTGGATGATGGACAAGAGAGTGGACCAGAGGGAATTGATATATTCTCAGGGTGATCCACTCTTAAGGCAAGACATTCCTTCTGCACAGAGACAATTTTTTTGAGAATTGGAGTATTTTGATCAATTGAACCAGATAAATCATTTACACTTCGTCTGAGAAGGTATAATTTGTATTGAATTGGAATTGAGTTAAACAAAGAGTTTTACAGACATTTTCTAGATTATTTTTCTCAACAACGTTTATTTTTAAAAGTTGAACAACTTTAAAGTAGAGACATTACTAAATCGACAAAAATTGCATACCTAATAGATGAATTCAAAGTTTTAAAAACGAGTTTTCATAATGCTCTCAAGTTCAATTAATGCGTAAATAATGCGTAAATTATGTATGTAAAATTGAAAATGACAAACTTTTTGGTAACTGTTTTAAAAATTTTGTTCGAAATTTGTAAATTTTAGTTAAAAAGTTGTTAATTTTAAAATTTATTATAAACAAATAACAAACTTTTACCAATCTTTTGTTATTTTCTTTTGTTTTTGTTATCTTTTGTCAAACATAATCCTTCATGTTAAGTTACCATTTATTTACATATAAGGTAATTAGAAATCAAACGGTTTTAGCTGGGATTCCCTTATCCCAGCTTATTTATAATAATATAATCCTATTCTGAAAGAAAAATGGTTTGTGAAAATTTGTAAAAGGAGAATATTTCAGGAGATAAATTTGAAAGTAACAAAAGATTGGTAAAAATTTGTTATTTGTTTGTAATAAATTGTAAAATTTACAAACATTTAACACACTTCTTACAAAATTTTACAATGGCCAAAAATTTTGTCATTTTCAATTCAATCAATACATTTCACAAATGAGTATGATGAGTAAATAAAAATCTTACCCAATGTCGAATTGAATTACTAACCAGACTAAATCTTATAGAGGACAACACTTACCTCATATCTATTCTCTCCTTAACTCTGCCGTCTGTTCGTAATATAAGATAACATAAAAGATATTGCTGCAGACTCTTCAATCAATACCTTCGATTTTCTCCCCATATCTTGTTCTGTTCTTCTTCTCTCAACAGAAGCCACGTTATTGAGGTCATGACAGTGTTTCACCCCGGAAGTTTCTCGCAGAAGGTGAAAGTGACGACGCGGGGTGGAACTTGTCGACAGGAAAAAGCTCTTACAAGTCGTGGTGGGTGGGTTCCGCGCTAAATCTCTTTTTGCCTTGGTTCAACCCTCAGTGTCATTAAATGGCACTTTTTGTCACAATCGATAACATCCTCTCATTAGCATTTTCGCAACACATGCGATCCTATCTGGTGGTGAAAGATTTATCATCGCGTCGGGGTTTGAGTAAGGAATTCGATTTGGGAGACAAACTCAATTCAGATAGATTTGACTTTGGGGGATTTTCAATGATGCTTTCCACAAAAATTTAATTTGATCCCTCCGACAAACGAATGGCAATATAATGCACGGTGAAAATTTACGCGAAAGCATTACATGTGCTTCTGGGAAAGATCGCAGAGAGAGTCTGTAAAAATAAGAGACCATCAAAATTTTTACAGTCACATTTAACATGATCTTTTGTTTATGCTCCAAAAAGGGGGAAATAAATTGATGCAGCATAAAATACGAATAAAGGCGAATAAGAAGAGCTGTCGAGAGCTTTTTTTGCCACGATGCTCTCAAGTTCAATCACTTCGTAAATCTCAGCGAAACACCTGATGTGTGCAAGAAAGTTTAGGTGGTATTTTTTTTTGTTGCTTCTCGGCACGTTTCAATTTTGAAGGCTCCACTAGTCGTG
Organism: Phlebotomus perniciosus; assembly: GCA_918844115.2. NCBI lineage: Eukaryota > Metazoa > Arthropoda > Insecta > Diptera > Psychodidae > Phlebotomus > Phlebotomus perniciosus. The sequence continues at coordinate 11,662 of CAKKOB020002283.1, forward strand.
GAGAACGTATGAGGAAAAAAATATTGGTTTGGGAGAATTGGGTGGGATATTTAGTCCCACATCGCTCCCAAGCAGCAATTTAAACTTCCGCCTCAGGTGGATTTTCCGCAAGTTTAGCAACGAGTTTTGTCAATTAAAAGTTGGATAAATATTGACAGTTTGTCGGGTTTGTCGTATATCGCCAACCATGCATTGCATTGGAACGCATGCAGAAGCAGCACTATATCGAGTTAGGTATCCTATTTAAAATTCTATATTAAATTTTTCCAGCTGCTATATTTCAGAATGTTGAGAATTTATAGGATATCTTTTAGTTCCTTTTTCCTTCTTCTTTCTTCTCAAGTCATCTATATAATACATTCAAATTCAGTCTGGCGATTTATAGTGGTAAAAGAGAAACTTTATCACAGAGGAGATAAGCCTTTGAAGAATTCCCAAGGCAACTCAGGAAGTATTATATACATTACAGATATATAAGCCAATGAACCGAATCTTCAGAATATTCCCAGAGTAACACTGAAGATGAAAAGCTTAAAAAAAGCTCAAAGTCTGAATTAGTTTTCTTGTCATGAAAAATGAATACGCTTATTCGAAAACGCAGCTGCAAAATTCGCGGTAAATTTATTTCCCATCTTCAGACATGCTGAACGCTCCATGCCGACCCGAGCGAAGAATAAGGAGCTATAATTAGGGAAGAGACAAAGTGATGCAGTGCGAGGTCGATGACTGGGAATGCATAGAGATTCAGAGATACTTTGTCCTCCCAGACAGTTTTATGTTGGTTTCCCACCGAAGCGCAATTTGCAAAGCTCACCCCAAACCACACAGTCCCACAGGAAATTACGACACCGCTCCGAATGCAGAGGGACAATTAATCAAATTGGGCCTTTGATGTGTTGTCCAGATATTTAATGGATTTCCGATGGTGGGACATAATATAAAAAGAATGGCCAAGGATAAAGACGCTTGGTCATAAAGAGGGCATTCAACGCTATATTTAATGGGTGGGACGAATGGAATTGTACTGTAAATTTTATAGACCCTTTCACACCCACAACTTGCAATATGTCACCCTCTGAATGGATAATAAATAATGCTCTGCCATACACAAATTTTCCAGCTTCAATTTTGAAAATCTTCCCCCTTTACAGGATTCAATAAGTCATGCCTGGGGTAATAAATGGGGGTTCTCCTATATGATAATCATGATAATATATGTTATAGGCCCAAGAAGAAAGTCTCATATATTAATGAAATCTCATCAGGAATTCTAATTTCTAAAATCGATTGAGCCTCAACGGTGTCTTTGCCAACAGAGAACTAATTAAATTGCAATTGCGGAAATTTGATGGTGCTACTAGGAAATGGCATATTCAAGACGAAATGAATTTGCATTTTCCTGGTATGACCTAGTTTTAGCTCATTTAGAAAAGCTTCGTAATCTCCATTCTCCATATATGAAAGCTCCGTTTTCATTGTTATTTATTGTTCGTTTGTCTCGTTGAAAACAAATAGACAATCATCATCAAAACCACCCACAACTCCCAATTAAAAATTCCTATCTCCCCTTTTCCCAGAAATTCTAATTAAGGAATTTTTCAACTGGGATCACTATACCTATGTTCAGGTTCCGAATTTTCTCAAATACTAAACATATTCCGTTTGTCCACATTCAGTAGAACCTAGAAAGAAAGCGGAGGTTAATTTACTACCAATATACTTGAAATGTTATTTTCCGGACTTTGATTTAAAATTTTATTACTTATGTGTCTTTTGGTTCAAAGTTTTAATTCAGGAGTTTTGAAACCAATAGTTTTAGATTACAAAAAAATTAAAAATGAGTTTTTTTATCATATTAGGGAGAGCGGGGAGCATTCGATCAGAAATTTAATGTCTCACTTTGGGATAGTTTTCCAGAAAAGTCGGAAGTCGGATTGGAAATGTGTTTTGCTTTTTGAATACCCTTGGGTATTGACTTTATAACACAGGTCTGATTGGATCTGGAAAATTCATAGATTTTCCTGCAGAATGGAAAAATTAGGAAATGGTATTTTGATTGACTGTTCCCCGTAGCGAGGCACAGTCGATAAAAATTGGGGACGTTTCGTTCACCGATTTCTACAGAGATTTCTACGCGTTAACTTTATTTCACGACGCGCTTTTTGTAATTAAATAATACACTAGTACTAGTAGATAAATTATTTTCGCTTCTCTCACTAAAATAATAATGCAATTAGCTTTAGAAAGCATAGTTAACATCGAAAAATACAAAATCATGAACTTATTCGACTAGAATCAATAGAAGAAATAGAAGAAAACTGAAATCTTCAAAAGTGGCTTTTTCAGTCGATTTTTGAAAAATGCTTTTATTATCTAAACTAAGAAAATCATGACAATAATTCTTTCATGAATCAAGAATCTTTAAGCCACCTTCAAATTAATAGTTTTTTAGTCCACTTTAGGTC
>CAKKOB020002285.1:0-10316 GCA_918844115.2 Phlebotomus perniciosus
CAAACTTAGATAACGAAGCAACAACAAACGAACTAGAAAAACGAAGCAACAATGAACAAAAAGAGAACGAAGCAACAACGAACAAACTTGGAACGAATAAACAACGACCAAACTAAGAGAACGAAGCAAAACGAACAAACTTAGAGAACGAAGCAACAACGAACAAACTAGGAGAAAGAAGCAGCGACGAACAAACTTGGAACGAATAAACAACGAACAAACTAAGAGAACGAAGCAAAACGAACAAACGAACTAGAAGAACGAAGCAACGACGAACAAACTTGGAACGAAGCAACAACGAACAAACTAAGAGAACGAAGCAAAACGAACAAACTTAGAGAACGAAGCAACAACAAACGAACTAGAAGAACGAAGCAACAACGAACAAACTAAGACAACGAAGCAAAACGAACAAACTCAGAGAACGAAGTAACGAAGAACAAACTTATAGAACGAAGCAACGACGAACAAACTTGGAACGAATAAACAACGACCAAACTAAGAGAACGAAGCAAAACGAACAAACTTAGAGAACGAAGCAACAACAAACGAACTAGAAGAACGAAGCAACAACGAACAAACAAAGAGAATGAAGCAAAACGAACAAACTTAGAGAACGAAGCAACAACGAAGAAACTAGGAGAACGAAGCAGCGACGAACAGAGGCCCTTTACACACATGGGTTTAACCGAGAGAAGGTTTAGCCAGTTTAGAGCCGAAGACAGTTCAATCAAAGACCATTTCAGTGCGACAATAATCAAAATTGCTTTTTTTCTAAATGCTAAGCCGCATTTATAGTGCGTACGACCTGTCTTTGGCTCTAAACTAGCTAAACCTTCTCTCGGTTAAACCCCATGTGTGTAAAGGGCCAAACTTAAAGATCGATACAACAACATAATATGGAAACAATTTCATTACAAATTAAATAACATTCTCAGACAATATATCTTTACCGTGCAAATAAGACAGGGTTAAGTCATATTTTCCTCTCAGTGTTGCTCTTCCTCTCGCGCTTGTTTTATTGCACATTCAAAGCCGCTCCTATGTCGAACAAGGACTCCTCAAAAAGGAGGCTCCCCTCCGCATATCTTCACATCCTATGGACTAGGGAAAGCGCTCGCGATCCCCAGCGTTCGGGAGGCCGCATGAGAGCGAAACATTTTTATGAAAATTGAAATGTCATGTTGTACACAATTTATGTGTTGTGAATCATCTTCGGAGAGGTATTACATGGGCTTTTATAAAAAATTAACAGCGCGAAAGTGTCTTGCATCATTGAATGTTTTTCACTCAATAAATTTTCCATCCTGACGTGTAGAACAAAACACAGCCGTGAAATGAATATCCGACACTTTTTCACGCAAAGCGAGTTTAAAACAGTGATCATGCAGATTTTCCAATTGGGCCGATACTTTCGGTGAAGAAACACCCCAAGTCGGAAGTGTCGATAAATGTCAGGATGTGGCTGAATTGGGGAATCTGTAGTGTCTCAATTTGAGGGGTTAATAAATTTTATGGACTCAACACGCATTCTTAATTGCGTAAGAGCAATACACTATAATCCGTCACCGAGTTTGAAATCATAAGGTTGAAGATAGAAACTTCAGATCTTCGAGAACCCACCCCCCTTCCCTAGAGTTAACCCGGGAATCATCGAAAAACTCTTCATTTTTCGCTTAATCCCAGCGTTCTTTTCACAAACCCGGGGATGAACACTCGGCAAACTCACTTTGCATTCATTTTTTTCCCTTCATCATCTGCATCATAAATTTAATTGAATCATTGATAGTTAACAGTGGCTCAATTAGTTGCTTTGACAGTGAAATGAATCAATCAATTAGTGTTATAATTACTTCACAATTAAATGGACAATCAGCTCGGAATCAGCACCACATCATTAAATTTGTCGTAAAACAAATAAGAAATAAATACCAGCAATTGTTGTAAAAAAAGAGAAATTGAAACTATTTGCTGATTCAGACACAACCAGACAGTTGGAAGCTATCAAAAAAAAAGAAAAAAAATAAAACGAGAAAACTTTCCCATTTCTCCCTTCAGCCACATTTCCTCGTCACATTTTTTTGCTATGTGCCTTCGACCCCCCTTTTTAGTTCTTTTGTCTCTCCCCTTTTTTCTCCCCTGGTTGATTTTTGTGTCATCAGCTCCGGCATTTAACCCGGAGGGGGAGAGCAAGTGGAATTCAGGCGGGTAAATTCAGCCATTCTCCCCACAATATTTATTTGCTAGTGAAATGTATTCTTCGGGCACTTCTCGCTCAATTCTCTTCATAGTCTATGTGTTTTATCGATTTGCAAAGAGAGATACTATCTCAAGTGCTATGGGGTGGCCCCATCGTCATTGTCCAGAAGCCGGGGGAAAATGGTGTGAATTGCGGCATCATGTGCTGTCCGAACCCCCATTTTCATGGAATGCCAAATTATCATCGCGTAATATGAATGAGAATGTTATTTTCTACGGAGGTCGACAAGACCAAATGCGCCACCGAACACATGAGGCACCGAGAGTATGAAGGGTAGAAATTAGCAGACTTGTAATTAGAAACTTAATCTCTTCTCTCCTGAACTTTGTGATGTAAATTATCGAAGTGCAGTGAACACGGTACTCATGAAATATGCAGAAATGAGCTTTCCTAATGCATAAATTGCTCCAGCAATGTAATGACACGGTAATTAATAGGCCTGAAGAACCTCTTGGGATTTATCAATATGAATAGTTGGACTATAAAGTTACTAAAACACGTTTTATGTAAAATTTTAGTTAATGGAGTTTTCTGGAAGCTCTTAAGTAACATCGATAGCTCCAGATAACATCATGATAACTCGAGTTATCATGTTATTGCACTGAAACATTTTTTAGAACCAAACCTGTGTCTGGGAAAGGTTAAACCTGGCTTTAAGCTGACTTAGTGCTTAAAGATCTCTTAAACCGATCAGTTGGGTTTGATCAGACTCAACTTTGACTTCCATTTAATCACTGAAGCTGTGAATCTTGCGAAGCTCAAACCGTAAATATATATATATAGAAAAGAGTTGCAGAACTCTTTTCTGTGACACATTCTTTATATCACCGCGGCGAGTCATTATTAATTTGTCGTTTGCTGCACAAAAACTTACCCTGTTTTTGTCTTCTCACGCTGCCACGAAATAAATAAAATGTGAAAGATAATTCTTGAAATTTATCAAACCTCCTAAGTAATGGACAGACAAAAATTATCAAGTTTATTTCTATAATCATTATTTTTTTTCTTTCCCCCTACATCAATTAAATTAAAAGTTGAGGTTCTGGCAAATATCATTCCTCTCTCTCTCTCAACTGCCAAAAATTTCAAATCATGAGGAGTGCAGCGGAGACACACACCCTCGGCCAGTGATTCTCAAAATGTGCTCCTTCTGTGTGTAAATTTGGAATTTTTATTGAAGTCAACGTGTTTGAGTGGATACAATGTGGCAATTATTTACAATATTATTAAATCGATATGAATATTTTTTATATATAGGTAACTCCTCTAATTAAGATCCAAATGGACGATGTGCTCTTAACGCAATTTGTATCTCGATGCTCTTCGTAAAAATCAACAGACATTTTGGTGTGTTAAGTAAGAATTATTTACAATCTAAAGATAATTTGATTACGATTATTAAGCTACTTAATACGTGTAGTAATACCAACGAAATTTTACATGAAATTCACTTTGCTAGATGGATAGAATTAAGTGCTTTTTAAAGCATTGCTCTGACTACGAAGAATGTGAGGATGATTAGCGGTAGACTAGCATATTCCATGGCGGCTCTGTTACCCTCCTGGGCACTACGATACTCCTTCTCCGGCAAATACTCAATGATGTGCTTCGTCTTGTTCATCATCCAATAGAAGGCCTGCATTTTGGTTTGTCGCTTAAGTTCTGCCCCAACAAGATTCCTAATTTGGGCATTGTACTCATTTAGCCATCTCTTCTCCTGACTACTCAGCATGGTCCGATCGATAAGTTTGGGCTCGAACGGGACGAGCGTAACATCGCGAAAAGCGAAGAATCTCTTTCCAGTAGGATGAAGTTTTCCCGTATCCACGACTTCTATAACATTTTTAAGCTTGACTCCGAAATCCAAACTCCGATACAGTCCTGGTTCGTTGGAGAGGAAGTATCCTTCCTTGAAGGTGTAGCGATGTTTCGTTGTATGAGCGATCGTGATAGGGGCTTAAGGGAATCGAAAATAAGGGTTAGGGAATCTATTTAGAAAATCAGAACTAGGTTCTTACATTCATGAACTGAGGAGAATGACCCAACACCATGACCCGATCCATGAGGGTAGTCCTTGTAGTCTCCCCACAGGATACCTCTAGGTAGGATGTCCACATCTGAAAGACGAAGATTTTCCGGAAATACTAGCGTTGAGAGCCTGATCATTGCCGAGAGAACAAGCGTGTAGGCCTTCCTTTGGTCAGAAGTAGGGGTTCCCAAATGCAAGGTCCTTGCTACATCAGTAGTCCCATCGAAGTACTGCCCTCCTGAATCCACCAAGAGTGTACTGCTGTCGTAGATGTTGCTATTTGATGTGTTACTGGGAGCGTAGTAAGGCAGGGCACCGTGTTCGCCGTAAGCAACAACGGTTTCAAACGATATATCCTGAGCGTACTTCTGAGATCTTCTAGTTCGATCAATCTGCTTGGACAACTCCAATTCGGTCCAGTTCTCTCCAAAGGCATACTAAGAAAAAAATTATCTAAGCTTATAGTTCATATTGCTCAGATAATGTTAGACCTACCCTTTCTTCCATGTAGCTGAATATATCACATAGGGCTGCAGCATCCCTGATGTGAGCGTTTAGCATTCCAGCACGTTCTACTTCGTTTTTCTGCGCTCTCATATAGATGATCGGGGAGACCCTTTCAACGATGATTTTCTGCGGTAGAGCACTGTAAATTGCCTCTGAGGCTCCCATGTCGAAGACGCAGTAAGTAGGAATTAGGACCCGTTGCCATTGTTGAGAAAAAGTTCGCAGATCAGACCAAATGGCATTGTAGTCTCTAACTCTGAAAGAGACAAGTGAATTCGTCAACTAGGACTTCACATTTAACTTCTAATCTGGATTCCTCGAGAACGTATTAACCGATTTACTTTAAACTCAGGCATATTTTTGGGGACATAAGAACCTTTCAAAAACGCTTAGACATGTCAGAGGGCCTAATTCGTTTTCATCCTGAATTATGATCCTAAACATTTTACTTGATTCCAAACTTACTGAACACAGTTTTCATGATGGCATGGCTCGGATTTGAGATGCAGCGACACCCCAAACTCAATTCTAGACTGATTGGTGTAGAGAAAGACCTCCTTCTGTGTGACAATGAGGTACGACTTGAAGACTGGAATGTAGGGTATGTCGTTGCCGCGCAAATTCAAGAGGTACGCAATCTCGGTCAATGACGTGATAACCATTGCATCAGCCCGGACACTCGTGAGATTCGCCCTCAGCTTGTTGACTTTGCTCTCCCACTTCTCACCAGCGAACACAACAGGGTGGATTTTGATGGGGTCATTGTGGGGTTGTGGGCGCTGTTCGCCCCAGATGGCGTCCAGAATATACCTGTTGACGTCAATGAGTCTGACGGACTTGCGGGAGAGCTCATATTTGAGATCCTGCCACATATAGTGGGGCATGAGTTGCGAATCCGCCCCCACCTTGGCTTCGGGCGTCAACTGTGTGGTGAGCCACTTGCCAATGGACGGTTCGCTATTCATCCTGAATATCTTCCACTCACAATCCAACTCACTGTCTGCCTGTGACAGGAACCTCTCGTCTGTCCACAGAGCTGCAGAATTGAGAGTCACCTGAAATTAATTGCACACCCATGAATCTGGTAAATCTGTCGTGAACATTTATTAAGAGCAACTTGGCTCGATTTGCAGCATTAAAGGTGCCAAAATTTTATTGAACTTGGCATTCAAGTTGCGTCGCAATTTGGCGGGAAAACTCACCGCCACATCTCCATTGGATCCGGAGAATCCTGAAAGGAATCTCCTCCTCTGGTCAGATTCTGCCACATACTCTGACTGATGTTCATCAAAGGTGGGCACAATGTAAGCATCCAACTCGGATCCTGGCACCGAAGCCTGAATCCGCATCTTAGTCCTCAGTTCGCGCAAGTGATGACGAAACTCACTATGAGGTCGAACCTTTTCATCAAAAGAGAGATCCAATTGCGGTTAACCAGACCCTTTCAATCACTTGTTTATTTGCCACTGGGATCTTATGCAAGAGGCAAAATATTGAGTAATTCAAAACTCTCTAAGAGTTCTTACTTACATTAACACCTTCTCGGTTTGCACATTTCAGGCGTTCGATGCCTTTGTACACATCTGCAGACGTCACGGGAGAGATGAGAAATGATACTGTAAGACAATTAATAATTTTTTTTTAATAAATTAAATCATCATAAATGAAGCACAAGTTGCAAGCAACGCGCTTCGTTGATTGTGGTAAAAATTTTGCCAAATGCAATCCTCGCCAAAATCGAAAAAAAAACTCTCGCTATAGAATACTAACAGAGTATATTTTTAACCCAAACAGTTTGTTTGAAGACAATCAAGCGTTCAACAATATGGTTCTCAAGGCGAGAGGAATCTATTAGCAGATGTACAGTATAAACTTTACGCATGAATTTTTATTTTAAAAGTCATTTAGGCGATTAATATGAAAAATTGAGATAAGATTGCTGTTTATGAGGTTTTACACTCAACATCTACAACTTTGCATATTATTATGTGAATTTTCTATAAGTCTAACTGTCTGTCTGGTACACCGGATGTTTGCAATTAACCCGCCTTGTCAATTAATTATGATGTGTGAAGAACGAAATACATCCTCATAAAATGTTTTGTAACACTGCGCTTCGTTCCAATAGTAAATTCATGTGATCACCAGTTATTGCAGATTCACCAAGACTAATTTGAGCAATTTTAGTGTCGGGAGAGAAATGGTGAATGAGAGGAAAAGTCACTGAAATAGATTCAAGAGCATCCAAAATTATATCGTGTCCCGCATAAAACATATGGCAATCGCATTGATTAGAATTGATGTTGAAAATCAGGGTACAATATAATCATATTAAATTGAGAAACGAGAGCCGCCGAAAAGAATTCCATTGCTAGCGTGGAAAAGTCTTGCGAGAAAGGAATTTTTTGCTTCTTGTTGCAGTGGTTATAGGAAAACCACATGGCGGGAAATTAATTAGGATTTTTCATATCATCCGCATCTTCTAAAAATATAATGAATCATTTAATTGAGGGCCATCTATAGAGTAATTAATGCAGAATCTTGGCCTTGATCTGCTCTTGCTATTCAATAGACTATATAAAATAACCATTTTCGTCTCACAATCGAGCCATTTTCCCCCCTGAAAGGCCAATCTCATTATATTGTAAATTAAATCACAATTAACTCCCCCAACAAGATCTATGGTGTGAGATGTTGGTGAATCTCGTCATATCCGCTCCTTCAGACTCAATTTATGGCGGTGATTGAAAGGAATTTTTACGCGATTCATCAGGGCTTGTGTATTGAATTTTGAAGACCCATCATCATGGAGATTTAATGTGGCCAAGTCCACTTGCCTCTTCTCAAAAACTCTTTTTTATTTTCCCTCGCCTCATCGTTGATTCAATAGATGACCCAAATTTCCCATAAACATTTTCCTCTTCTGATGCTCACTTTGAGCTACTTGAATTTGATATTTTCCGGGAAATGGACATGGAGTAAGCGGAAAAGTGTTGGCCATTCGTGCATTCCATCTTGGTAGCATCAAAATTTCCACTTTACTCAGATAATACCTAGAGACATTTAGTGATTTCAAAACTATTTCAAGGATGAGATTAAATCAATTGCGAACCTCTAGAAATAACCATTTGAGTATATTTGCGTGGAAAATTCTCAGTTATATATATTCTCACATGTAATAGAAACAAAGACAATGGAAATATACTATTTTATTTGTTAACATGAACAGAGATGGGTGTATTCTTTACATTTTGCATTTATCACTTTGCGGTAAAGAAAAGAAAATGTTTTCCTTGAAAAGATATTTCGCACACAGAAATTTTTCCACGAAAAAATCTCAGCTTTTTTCCTATTCTTCCTCTGTTCGCAAACGATCGGGGACCAGCAGGAAACTTTTTATGGAATTCCTCTAGGAATTACAGCGGAATATTCCTAGTCAGGCAAATTCAAAATTCACTCAAATTTGAGAAAATCAAAATCTGGGTAATTTTTCATTTAATTTCTCAATGTAGAATGTATTCTTTGACATAAAATAATTAAAAAGGCACTTTTATTACAACTTCATCTACATTTACAAACTCTTTACATATATTGTTTACACATTAAATGTAACCAATATTACTGTAAAAACACATCCCTGATCTTGATAAATTCCATTCATATCTTTTGTTATTCACCAGAAAACTTAAACTACTTTTTCTTTATGTAAAATTTTATGTTGTCCCAAGAAATGACAAACGAAGAAGTGAAATGTCCAAGTTTTGACAAAAGAAATTCTCGCTGAATTTTAAATTTACTACTGACTCAACCTCCTCGGTAAATTTCTTTGCAAAAAAACCTTCAGAGAATTTCATCAAGAATTCTTCTCAATCAATATTCTTTCTTCTTCCTGCCAAAGAATTTTGCTCAGTTATCTTAATTTATCAAAAGTGTCAAACACACGCATTTTTGTTGAGAATGAAAAAAAAATCCATTTTTATGAGACGAAACTTAAAATAGACTTTCTTTTGATAGTTTTATCCAATATCTCAACATATTACCTCATCGGCTTTTTATTTTCACCCACTCTGAAGAGAAAAGTTAATTCCATAATTCTTAAAGGTATACCTATTGGTAATTTGGTTCTATTTATAAGAAAATGCTCTACTTTCTTCTTTCTCTCATTCACTTTATTCCGGGAAAAAAAACACTCCCAAGAACATAGAGAGAGACTGCATAAGAGCAATAAGTGAATCACGGAAGATATCTAACATTATAGGAGAATCTCCTAAGGTGAGGTTTTGCATTAATGGTATAATTTTTTCCATTGAGGTGAATCGCCACACCTCTGTTTGGAAAATGGACATTAAATGACGGTCCCCCCACTCAAAACGCGAACTTGCGGAAAATCTCTCAATATGATAGGCAATTGTTGGGGCCGCAATATTCGCAACAATAGCGACGCAATTCAGGCATTACCTGGGCAAATGTTGGATATCGAGACACGAAACAGTTTCCCCCCTCGAAAGACACATTCCATGACCTCAATGAATTTGTCACCCCCTAATATTTAATAATTTAATTAAATAATATAACAACAGCCTCGTGGATTTGCGTGATAGACGCGAAAAAACAGCACTGTCCATATTCTTCCTGGAGGTCCATTAGAAAATGGGAAAGATTGGCGTGTTAATTGGACAGCGTGTGTCCTGGTAAACGACGTCTAGTGTCCTTCCACTTCCCATGGCTAAGATGTAATCAAATATGACAGAGATATGTAATTTGGTGTTGTGGAAAAAACGCAAATGTAATCTGAGCTTCCCACTCAAAAATAAAGAAGAGAAATGTTATGGGAGGCACCTGAAGGGCAATTAGCTCATTCCTGTATTTTATACGCTGTAATTAATTTATACGCCTAAATGGAGCGACTCCTATGAATTAAAATAATACGTTTGATTCTTTCAATATCATCAGGTGATTGATATTTGCATTACTATTAGACGTTGTTTGTCATTTTGATGCGTTTCACTCAACTTGTCTAAAGCGTGGCTTTCCTCTTTTACGACTCAATCTCGTCACTTTTCGCGGGAAGAGATATTGCAAGTGGTAATGCGATGGGAAAAAATATTGTTTCTAAATGTATATTATCTGCTAATTTATATGTCCTAAATTAAAACAATCGACAGTAAATGTTATAAATTTAAAAAATATTATTTATGATATATTCAGATGAAGAATATTTGTTGGAAAATTTCTTCACAAACTGTCAATTCCATATGGAAAGCTTTTAAATTTTGCTGGGATAATTATTATTAAACTTTCTAAATATAAACTTTACTGAAATTTTCAAAAAAAAACTTGAGAACTAAAGTTTGAGAACAGTTGCCAGCGCCACTAACAGGAGAAATCAGTGCCCTCATGCGGAGGAATGCTTGTGTCAGTGACGTTTCAATGTTTTGTTTCAAGTGAAACACTTTCTGTGTAAAAAGGAAGCAAATTCGGTCCCTTGAGCTGGAAAAAACAATTATTAATTAATCAAAA
>CAKKOB020002287.1:0-11382 GCA_918844115.2 Phlebotomus perniciosus
TAGAATCTTCGAAAATATCTGAACAGAAATTTATGAGCACTTAAATAAAGTCTGGAAAATTTGTAAAGTTTTCAGATAATTTTATTAAAGCTTTTGAAAACTCTGGAAAGGTTGCAGATTTGCTTAAACCTTTCTTAGAAAGCTTTACAAACCTTTCTTAGAAAGCTTTAGAAACCTTTCTTAGAAAGCTTTAGAAACCTTTCTTAGAAAGCTTTAGAAACCTTTCTTAGAAAGCTTTAGAAAGTTTTTTTAGAAACCTGTTTTAGAGAGCTTTAGAAAGGTTTTTTATGAAGCTTTCGTAGAAAGCTTTTTTAAAAAGCTTTCTTAGCTGAATTTGCTTAAAGCTTTCATAGAAAGCTTTAGAAACTTTTCTTCGAAAGTTTTTTTAGAAAGCTTTTGAAAGCTTTCGTAGAAAGCTTTTTTTAGAAAGTTTTCTTAGAGGGTTCTAGAAAACTTTCTCAGAAAACTCCTGAAAGCTCTTTAGAAAGCTATGGAAACCATTCTTAGAAAACTCTAGAAAGCTTTCGTAGAAAGTTTTAAAAATTTTCTTAGCTTTAGAAAAGACTTTAAAACATTAGAATGCTTTATAGGTGCTTTAGTACGGAAAATAAAATTGATAAGACGTAAGCTTCCGATTTGGAGCTTTGTGGAGCTTTTCTACAAAATATAGCGTACATCTATACCTACCATAATATCTCCGACTTGGTTTTTTGAACCTTGTGGTCCTCCGAGGATTAAAACCGTTTAAAATTCATTTCAAATTTTAAACAGTTATCCAATAAAAATCAAAACCAACGAAGTGAAAAAAAAACAGTTTTTGTTCGGTTACTAAGAATTCTTTTACTCAACCAAAAAAAAAGCTAATTAATCTTTAGCGGTTAGGCTTCCCGGGACTTGTCCACCCCTTGACTTTGATGGATAAAGCAGACGCATGGGATGACCAGGCGCATTTCTGTATGCAAATGCCTTTTATTTCTATCATTCCGCCACAATTAGTGATTTGTATTTATGGCCTGAGCGGATGTCCTATGGAGCGCACAGGGCATCGTATTTCAGGCTCACCGTCTTCCCGATGCTCTCGCAGCCCGAACAAGGTGATCCCGGGGTGTAAACTGGCCAATTGAGGATGTTTGTTTTCGCATAATCGCACGTGAGCATAACCGCCGTCCACTCTTGGGCGTCCTCCTTGTAGTTGTACGTGATCATGGCGCAACCCACTCGATTGTTCTCCTCGCGCACCATCACGGTGAAGTGGCCGGCTTTGAGGTGGCTCTTCTCGAACTTGTTCACCATCGACTCGTCAATGAGGGTGTTTTCCGAGAACCACTCATCAATCATGAACTTCGTGATGTTTGTCAGAGGCTCCAAGTGTCCAGTTGTCGCGTGAAAGCCGAGATTTTGACCAGCATAGGGATGCTGGGCAGTGGCTCTGCATCCATCATGCTCAAAATTGCAATGCTTCACGTGTTCAGCGGCCAGATAGGCCAACTCCTCATCCCACACCATCTCCTGCATTTTCTTAGCCATGGGATACCCACCCACCTGTCCACTAGCGATATCATTGCGGTAGAGATTGTGTCTGTGTAGGATAGTATGGATGAGGTGTTCATCCATTTCCACGAGTTTCACATTAAAACACTCTCCAAAGGGGAATTTTGTATTTCCGCACGCAATATGCTGATGTCCATGGCAAAACTCCCGCTCAACATCACACCAATCAAAGGAATTAACTAAATTAGGACTAAAGATTGAGAGAGTTAAAAAAAGTAGCAGTTTTTTCTCAATATTGGCCATTTTCCTCCTCTTTCACTGGGAATTTGAACACTAAACGGTTCGCTTGAACTGCAACATCTTTTAAAGAGTGGATAATCTCAATGATCATTAGAAGTTGTACATTATGTCACGTTTAAGCGTCTATTAAGCAAAATATTGCTGAAAAATTCCATCAAAGACTTGATTTCAACCAGAACAATGCGATTCAGTATGCAGCGATTCATGTGAAGCTCAGTTTGTGCAAAATGTTTCAGAGTTTGCAGAAAAATATTTAGAAAATTTGATAAAATACCAACAGAAACAACAGAAAAGTAAAATATTCTTCTTCCATTTAACTCTACTCAATGAATAAAGCTGTTTAATTAGAAGAGCTTATTTACAATGGTTTGCAATGTTTAAAAACTAAAAAAAAAATGCAATAGGGAATGTCGAGCTATTCCGGACAAGACATTTTCCTGGTTGGATTTTCAAATATACATTGGTTATATACATTTTCTCAAATCCTAAACATATTCCTTTTCTCTACATCCAGTAGAAGCTAAAAAGAGAGCGGATTAGTCTGCAAAGTGGATTGGATTGATAGGTCACTTCGATGAAGTGATCAAGTAAAATTCCCTATACATAGAATGCATGACTTTCAAAACGATTAGCGTTTTGCCAGTTAAAATCAATTCATCCTCAAATCTTAAATATATTCCTTTCTTCTACATCCAGTAGAAGCTAAAAAGAGAGCGGATTGGTCTGCAAAATGGATTGGACAAGGGATTGGATTATATTGACTTTTAATAAATAAGGTTTAGTCAATGCTCAGTCTAAGACTAATGTGAAAAGGCCCCGGTCTCCCCTAACTTCTCTTTAAATGTTGTCTCAAATCTCTTATCATTTATGAAAAAACTGAAAAGATCATCTAACTTCGATCGGAAGCAACCAAAGCAACCAAGAAATTTTGGCGGGAAATCGATGCGATATCTCATACAACTGGTTGCATCGCAGTTGCCTACATCGCGGAACGTGCGCAAATCCAATTGTCAAGAATGACGACAGCGGGCAGTTTTTTCATCGTCTAAAATTAATTATTTCCATCTTTTTATCCGTAGAATAGTTTGCAAATTGATTGGGTGCGAGTGCCAGTGAAATGTTCCGACCATTGGGATCGCGATTGAGTGTTGTGGGACGGGTTCAGTGGAGTATTTGGGGCTGTGCCAGGAGCTTTTCTGCCGAGGCACCTGTTGCTCCCGCAAAGGTAAGAACTTTGTTCTCGGGAATATTTAACCAGCAATTTGCTGAGGTCTTGCATGATCATGCCTTTTCTCTCGAGTGTGCAAATTGACTGAGTGGACAGAATGACTTGGAAACTGCCACAAGGTCGAAGAATTAAGTGGTTCATAAATGATTTTTTTTGTTGCTTCACATTATTTGAAAGAAAACATTTGGGGGAAGGGAGGCGCCTGCTTTGACGGATACCTTTGGGAGGCATCACACTTACCTGAGAATCTCCCTGACGGAGAAATGCAATCTCCGGTGTCAGTACTGCATGCCCGAGGAGGGAGTGCAGCTCACAGGGCGCGGAGAGTTGCTGACAAATGAAGAGATGTTCAAATTGGCGGAGATGTTTGTGGGTGAGGGAGTTCGTAAGATCAGACTCACAGGTGGTGAGCCAACTGTCCGGAAGGATATTGTTGAGATTGTGGGGACACTCAAGCAGATCCCTCAGCTTGAGAGTGTCTCAATCACCACAAATGCCCTCGTGTTGACGCGGATTCTCGTGCCACTGCAGAGAGCCGGACTGGATGGACTCAATATCAGCCTGGATACGCTGATTCCTCGAAAATTCGAGAAGATCACCCGCCGGAAGGGCTTCGAGCGAGTCATTGCGGGAATCGATCTGGCCGTGCAGCTGGGATATCGCCCAAAAGTCAATTGCGTCGTCATGAAGGGACTCAATGAGGAGGAAATTGTGGACTTTGTGGAATTCACGAGAGACAGGAATGTGGATGTGCGCTTCATTGAGTACATGCCATTCTCCGGGAACAAGTGGGAGACGGAGAAAATGGTCTCATTCCGGGACATGATGGGCCTAATCAAGGAGAAGTTCCCGGAATTCCAAGCTCTCCCCAATGGACCAAATGACACCTCGAAGGCCTTCAAAGTGCCCACATTTGCTGGCCAAGTGGGCTTCATCACTTCCATGACGGAACACTTTTGTGGCACTTGCAATCGTCTCCGAATTACAGCCGATGGCAATCTCAAGGTCAGTCTCAAATCTTTTATCAGAAAAAAGAGACAATTTTAATGACTCTCGCGTTTGCAGGTTTGTCTGTTCGGGAACACAGAAGTCTCCCTGAGGGATGCTCTTCGTGCTGGATGCTCAGACAGTGACCTTATCGCTCTCATTTCCGCAGCTGTTAACAGGAAGAAGAAGCAACATGCTGGTGAGTAATTTTGTCAAATCATTTTGCGAAGTAGAAAATAATTCGGCTTCAGATTGTCTCGAGATATACCAGAGTTGATCAAGCAGATCGTTTGTGGATTGAGATGAATTTTCTTTTTCAAGAAAATACTTATGTACATATTCTAATTTTCTAAATTTCAGAGCTCAAACACCTGCATGAGAATATGCAGCTCACAATAGTCAGATTAACTTCGGTTTCTCCTCGAAATAGACAAATTTTTCACTATTTCGCCGAATTATAGGCATATTTCATTCTTTGCCTGCAATTAGGCAAATTAAATGTCGATGTCCCTTCGAAATAAGCAAGTATAGTTCTTGATTAATTAAACCAGTTAAAAGCCATATGAGACGTTTAACGCATTTAATTGTGTTTAGCGTTAAACCGCACTTAAAACTGTTAACCTGTTAAAAAATAGTTTTGATGTAGTTAAATCGCATTAAAATGCATTTTAAACCGTTAAAAAGTGTTTTAACGCAGTTCAACTGCGTTTTAACGCACTACAAGCCAGTTAAAAGCGTTTAAACGTAGTTTAATGGCCTTAAAACGTATTTGAAGTTGTTAAAGAGTCTTTTACCGTATTTTAACGCGTTAAAAAGAGTTTAAACGCATTTAAGCGTTGAAAAGCGTTTTAACGCATTTCATTTGTGGTTAAACGTATTTAAATTGCGTTTTAACACATTTTAAGCTGGTTAAAAGCGTTTTAATGCGTTTGAAAGCCTTTTGGCGCATTTTAATGCGTGTTTAATTGATATTTTAATAAAAATCGGCAAACACTAAATTTTTTGCAGCATTAACGGTTTAGACTAAAATTTGATCTTAGAATGTTTCTCCTTTTAACGACTGGAGATTTGTTTTTTGTGGGGAAATCGGACGCAGTCAGAAATTGAAACAGTATGGGTTGACTTGTGCTGTCTCGTGATCTTAGAATACTTTTGATCCGGTCTATTTTAGCGTATAAACGTAGGTAATGTTGATTTTCGCTCTAAAATAGGCAATTCACAGATAATTTTACCTCGATGTAGGCAATTTATATCTATTTCGCCTCAATATTGGCTAAAAGCTAAATAGTCAAACGGAATATGAAACATCATTTTTGAAAGAAAATTCATCTCAATCTCTAATCTAACACGTTCTGAATTCTGCTAAAGTATATAATTACTTTTTTGAGCTTAAAGAGTAGAACAAAAAATGAACAAGCAATGTAAAACGAATGAGACTTTGGACGTTGCTCTATCCTTCTTCTAGGCATGCTGAATTTATCTAAAATGGAAAACCGACCCATGATCCTAATAGGAGGATGACAAATCCTCCGCCAAAATTCACTTTGTGCAATAGATCAAACAATCTTGCCACAAGTTAGAACAAATAGTTACTTAACAATAGAGAATAGTAAAGAAAAAAAAAGAACGAAAAAAATTGCTATTAAGGTTTGTGTTGCTTGCCAAAAAGAAATTTCACTCGTGATGGAATTGAAACTCTCTGCTGTGCGTGGGTGTAATTGCAGATCCCCAAATCCCCGGAGTGTCTCTTCGTGACATGACAAGGGATCTCTTGGCGGCTCAACAGGTGAGTCTGACCGGACGTGGCTCCGTGAGATTCCTCTCCACCGGCACTCTGTCGCACGTGACGCCCGAGGGGAAGGCCAAGATGGTGGATGTCAGTGGCAAGAGAGTGAGTCAGCGAGAGGCGAAAGCCAGGGCTGTTGTGTCTGTGGGCGCCAAGATCTCTCAGCTCATTCGCAACAATGAGATTCGCAAAGGAGACGTTCTATCCGTGTCCAAGATTGCCGCCATTCTCGCGTCTAAGCGCACCTCCGAGATCATTCCGCTGTGCCACAACATTCCACTGAGTCTCGTGGATGTCACCACCACCCTCAACACCCACACCCACGAGGTCATCGTGGAGGCGCTGGTGCGCTGCGATGGGAAGACAGGCGTCGAGATGGAGGCTCTCACAGCCGTCACGGTGGCCTCCCTCACCATCTACGACATGTGCAAGGCCGTCTCCCACGACATTGTCATCCGAGATGTGATGCTGGTGTCCAAGTCGGGTGGTAAGAGTGACTATGCGCGGGGAGAGCCGGAGAAGCAGGAGGGAGGTCATCTCAAGAAGATCACCCTCAAGTACAATCGTGATCCGCACGATGAGAAGGATGAACGCTTCTATCCAACACCTATTTAACTCTCTCTCTCTCTCGCCACTGTCTTCCACATCCTTGCTTGTGTCCTTTCTCTCTCTCTCCCTTCCTCAGTGACACGCTTTCATCTCTTTCGCAATCTTCTGTGCGCATTCCCTCGGCAGCTGCCAGATCGGCGCCTTTGCTGCAAGAGCTGAGATACTGAGTCAATTTTTCCCCAGTCAATCCACAGATCCTATTGATCGGTGGAAGTATCTTTGGCTTAAGCATTTGAAATGATTGAAATTGTGACGAAAAAGACTGATAAGAGACACTTTGGATGTAATTGAGGTATAATTGAATTGGAGGAATTGATAAGTCAATGCAATATTAAACCAAAAAAAGATTATGGGGAATTTTTTGATCATATCGCATTTTTTAAATGTTTTTTTTCCAAGATAACACTTAAATGATCACACGACGATCCACTCCGAAGACGTTTTGGTAAAGAATTTGCAAAGAAGATTCTGGAGAAGCTCATAAGTATTTAAAAGAACGCAATGTGAAAGCTTTTTAAGATTGCATTCCTTTTAAGTAAAGTTCTGTAACTGTAAAATTAAAAAAAAAATAATCATAAAAATTCTTTTTCTATCTTTGGAGCTTCTTCTAGAATCTAGATTCTAAAAAATAGCTTGAAAGCTAAAATGAAATTTGAGTAGCTTTCTGGATTCTGTAAAAATGTCCAGAAAGATGAAGCATTAGAAACAGCAATTCCTATTTCGTGCGATCAAGAAAGTGTTAAGATTGGAAAGGGGTTTTAAAGCTTTTAAGGTTCGCATTAAGGGGGCAATTCAAGAGTCAGTTGATTAACTAGATAAAAAATTAAACGGCTTTTTCGAGAGATTAATTTTTTATGCATCATTTGCGCTAAAGATCAATACTATCAAATTAGCTTCAAATATTTGGACAAAATATATTTTTTTTACATAAATTATAAAGAACAAGGCTTAATTTTAAAGTTAAGCCCACGGCTATGAGCTCTAAACGTTACTTCATATAAATTTCAAATTTTCTCCGTGGAGACTTTTTAAATGAATTTTTGAAAACGCGTTAGTGGCGCTCTCCGTGTTGGAAAATAAAAGTGAGATCATGCCCTCAATAGGGCTCCCGCTCCAAGCGCTCCAAGCGGTTGGAATTGGACTCACTCGCTCACGCTGTCAAATGTTGTCCGCGTGTTTTCTGTTTTCCGTGATTTAGTTTTCCGTGTTTATCGTGAAAATGAAGTGTTGTATGTGTGGAAAAACGAAGGACAACACACCCGGGGGGACATTACACAGGTAAGTTTAAAGATAGTGCATGAAAAGGAGGGTTCAGAGTCTTCCTGCACAATTTCTAAAATTCCTAACCTCAATTGGTGTATCCGGAAGCTATAAAAGTGCTTTCCTCCGGACAAGATTAAGGAATTTGTTCTGAGTGACTGAGTCTTATCCTCAGGCGACTTATAAATACTTTACCTAAATGCCTAATCATGGATAATTTTTGTTTTATTCCAGATTCCCTGCAAATGAGCCGAAGAGAAGAAAGTGGATTCAGGCACTGCAGATACAAGACGATGGAAAAAAGAAATTTGTTTGTTCTTCCCACTTTTCTCCATCAGATATGGACAGGCATGTGAGAAAGGGAGTTTGGATTTCAACTCTAAAACCATTTGCCCTTCCAAAGGTAAGTTTAAAAGCGTTTTTTTACCTATGTTTACTATGCTTATTTCATTTTAAAATTGGTAAACATAAACACCTTATACATAGCATGTACACAATGACAGTGTAAGATGTTTTCATTTACTCCTTCTCGTATTGTGCGTTCTAGAGGAGAAGTTAGTTTTAAATACCTTGATGAGAGTGTACATGTACATGAAGAGATCACGTCAGACATCCAGCTTCACTGGCACTTTATGATCTTGTCAGAAGAACACTTCTCTGGCCAGATTCTTCTGGCGGAAGGATATGAAGAGATTTCGTCAGACATACAGCTTCACTAACACTTGTAGATCTCGCTGGAGGAGGCTTCTCTGGCTAGATTCTTCTAACAGAATAGAATGAGGTGATGAATAAATAAACAGAATGAATGAGTGAAGCTCATTCATTCTGTGAAGCTCATTCATTCATTCATTTACTTAGTGATGTCCGACGGGATCTCTACATACCCTCCCGCGAGAAAAAACTGGCAAAAGGAGTCTCTTCCGGCGAGATCATCAAGTGTGAGTGAAGCTCGATGTCTAACGTGATTCTCTTTTGTCAGAATTCTAAAAAAAAATTCTCGTGTTTTTAATTGGGATTCCTAATCCCAGCTAAATGTAATAGGTCACTAAAATCGAAGTCACTGCCTAGACTTCTTAGTAGGGCGCTCCACGAATTTGTGTCCTCCAAGTCCTCTGTATGTTTACGTTTTTCTAAGGAATCTAGTGTGGTGGACGAGTTTGACAGCTTATTTGTTTTGTTTACAATTTTTGTTTACAAGTTTGGCAAGTTTTGTGGAAATTTTCACCATGAGGATGTTTTGGTTCTGAAATCATAGAAGAAAAGTGAAAATCGAGCAAGATGTTGAGAAATCATCGTCCTTTTTATTGCCCTCCAAGTATCCCAGTGCCATTCCTGAGTGAGACATCAATGTGGTGTAAAAACATCAGTGATTGGCAGTGATGTTGTTGATTCCTGGAGGATGAAACTGGAGGAACTCAATGTGCCAGATGTGAAATCCTCTCTGGACAACATTCTGGGGCATGTCTTCCAACAGAAGCAGATAATCTTCCTGTTACTGATAGTATTGATCTTTAGGTGTTTGATCTCAGCGAGAGGAAGGATTTAGCTCTAACCCCTGAGCAGGTGGATCACTTCGAGAAGCTCTGTCGTCTCTTCCGCGTGGCCCGGATGCCCATCCAGTACATTGTGGGTGAGTGGGAGTCCAGGGATCTGCATCTCAAGATTCAGCCACCAGTTTTCATTCCCCGTCCGGAGACTGAGGAGCTCATGGAGTTGATCTTGCAGAGGCAGGAACCCGCGAAACCGGTGACTTTCCTAGAGATTGGATGTGGCTGTGGAGCTGTGTCGCTCGCCGTCCCCAAGACTCTATGCCTCTGACCAAATGCAAGGCGGTGGATCAGAGCAGCATGGCGTGCCTCCTCACGCTCAAGAATGCCATTTATCAGAAGCTGTCGGATCGGATCTCTTTGTCTCAGCGACAGAGTCAAGGATGAGGATTTCCCTATCAAATTTGATTTTATCGTCTCCTTACGTGTCGTCGCGGGACTTGATGGATCTCGATCCTCAGGGCGCTTAACGGTGGCGAGAATGGACTCAATGGACTCAAAATGGCATCGAAATTCTTTACTGACGACGGGACTCTGTGGCTTGAGGTGGACTCCTCGCATCCTGAACTCGTGATGAGATATTTGGACATGCATCTAACAATTCTTTTCTCTAATTACACCAGAATTTTCTATATATTGAGCGCTTCGTTAAATAAATAAAATAATATTGCTAAAAATCACATAATTTTTTTTATATTGAGTCGTGCAAAACAAAATACCTGAAAATCCCAAAAATTCTTATAATGACCGAACCGCTCTCAATAATATCCAAAATTTATTTACTTTGAGCAAAAATAAATTCATTTTGGTTCGAAAATAATAATAAAACCGTTTTTTTCTTGGAGAACTCAGGCTCACAATTATAAAACAGCTTTTAAAATTGTTTTTTTCTTCTCTAAGAACTCACCCTCACAATTAGAAAGTGGCTAACCGCTTTTTTCTTGACGAATTTACGCACATTGTTAAGAAAGCGGATCTAAAACACTTTTTTCTTGAAGAATTTTCGCTCCTAATCGGAAATCGGTATTTCAACCGCTTTTTTCTTGACGAATTTACGCTCATTGATGAGAAAGCGGATCTAAAACACTTTTTGCTTGAAGAATTTTCGCTCCTAATCGGAAATCGGTATTTCATCCGCTTTTTTCTGGACGGATTTACGCACATTGTTAAGAAAGCGGATCTAAAACACTTTTTTCTTGAAGAATTTTCGCTCCTAATCAGAAATCGGTTTTTCATCCGCTTTTTTCTGGACCAATTTACGCTCATTGATGAGAAAGCGGATCTAAAACACCTTTTTTCTTGAAGAATTTTCGCTCCTAATCGGAAATCGGTATTTCAACCGCTTTTTCTGGACGGATTTACGCTCATTGATGAGAAAGCGGATCTAAAACACTTTTTGCTTGAAGAATTTTCGCTCCTAATCCGAAATCGGTTTTTCATCCACTTTTTTCTGGACGGATTTACGCTCTTTGTTGAGAAAGCGGATCTAAAACACCTTTTTTCTTGAAGAATTTTCGTTCCTAATCGGAAATCGGTTTTTCATCCGCTTTTTTCTAGAGTTTTAGGAGGCATTTTAATAATAAACATGAGCGGGAAGCGCTCATAAATAAAGTTTTGGGGGGTATCTTAATAATAAATATGAGCGCGAAGCGTTCATAAAAAGAGTTTTGGGGGGTATATCTTAATAATAAACATGAGCGCTAAGCGCTCATAAAAAGAGTTTTGGGGGTATTTCAATAATAAATATGAGCGCGAAGCGCTCATAAAAAGAATTTTGGGGGGGTTCTTAATAATAAACCTGAGCGCGAAGCGCTCGTGAAAAGTTTTGAGGGGTATTTTAATAATAAATATGAGCGCGAAGCGCTCATAAAAAGAGTTTTGGGGGTATTTTAATAATAAATATGAGCGCGAAGCGCTCATAAAAAGAATTTTGGGTTTTTTTTTAATAATAAATATGAGCGCGAAGCGCTCATAATATGAGTTGTGCGTGGGGTATTGAAATTGATGATGTGCGCGTATCGCTCATTATATGTGTTTAGGAGGGTATTTTAATAATAAATATGAGCGCGAAGCGCTCATAAAAAGAGTTTTGGGGGGTTTTCTAACAATAAATATGAGCGCGAAGCGCTCATAAAAAGAGCTTTGGGGGGCATTTCAATAATAAACATGAGCGC
>CAKKOB020002288.1:0-14084 GCA_918844115.2 Phlebotomus perniciosus
ACTGGGGCGCCTCCCCCTACTATTTTTTCAGAGAATATAGAGCTTAAGGCCTACTATCATGATATAATAGAGTGGACCAGCTCCGTTCAAGAAAAATGCATGAAAAATTGTGTTGTACCAAACTAGAAGCTGTACCAAACTAAGGCGCCTCCCATTTTATGTTAGAATTTTTGCACAAATGCTATATTTTAATTTTTGTAAATTTCATAAAGGGGAACCGTAAGAATTTTTGCAAAAAACCTAAATTTTAAATTTTGGAAATTTCATAAGGGGGGACCGTTAGAATTGGTATTTTATTTTAAATAATTATTCCGAACTATTGCATCGATAACTTAAGTAGTAGTAAGTAGGTGTAGCAGAAATTTTATATTTCTCTTTAATATAGTCCTGCGACTATTTTCCCGAAAAGCTCAAAATGATGAAATTATTATATATTATTTGAGTTCTGAACTGGTTAAAGGTTTTTGAAAAGCAAGAAAATTAGGCAAATTTACGGATTAATCTAATCCAAATACATAGAAGAGCTTTAATTCTAATTTATTCACACATTCTATCTTTCTTTAAATGAAAAGTCAAAGGATCATCCACTGAATTAATCGTGAATATGCTTTAAAGGCATCAAGGTTAGATTTTGCATTTAAAGCCATACGTTGTAAAAGGATTAAAGGAGAAAACAGACATTCACAGAGCATAATTCTGTGAAATCTTCTCCGTGTTATCTTTGACTCCCTGTTTTGAACACATTAAAGACGCTGACTTTGATAATCTTCTCTCTGTGTTTTGAATAGATTATTCTACCTTGCATTATTTCTATGTGCAGAAGTGACTCCATATAACCCGTGTTCTTCATGCAAAATATCCATGCATGACAGACTTTTCCAATTTATGCGTGCAGGAGTCAGAGAGGAGGATGAAAAGAGCAAAGAAAATGTGGTAGTGCGTGTTAATTGGTGTAAAAACAAGGAAGTGATTGTCATCTGAATGTGTTGTATCACGAGAGATTTTGAGCGTCTGTTAGATGGTGAATGACGAAGGAGTGGAAAATCAGAGATGTTCTTGTTATGTTTTATTTGCATAATAAATAGTGTAATCATGTGAATACAGAAGAACTACAAGGAAGGAATAATGTGTACAGGTGGGGATGGTGTTTCCCCCTCAGAATGGATGAGGGGGTTGTAAATTAATGTTAAACTACACTTTGGAACTTCAGGGCATTTTGTTGCTGTACGACGTTCCCTAATATTTCTCTCAGCCACCGTCCTCATCTTGCTTTTTGCTGCTGTACCAACATCACCATTTCACTCATATTGCGGCACCTTGTGCGCGTAGAAGTGAGAAAGTGTGTTTACCTGGAGCTTTTGTATTTATGAGTCAAAGTGGAAGAAGTATACGTAGCTATATAGTGGATGGAGGCGCCTGGTATATACTGAAATGCATTACACCTGTGACAATTAATTTGCATTAAATGACACAATGTCGCCTTTAGACGCCACGACGGGCGCTGTGGGTGGTAGATTAAGAAATTTGTTGAAATGTGACAACATTTTGAATGTCACACACTCCTCAAGCTTCTTCCTTTTGCTCTCTAAACACACCAACGTATATCTCAACGGAGACGTCAACGTCAAGGAAAGTTTCTTGTTTTCGTTCAATTGTTGCCTTCCGTTGCAGCAGAGCTTTCAGTTCTTCATGGAGCTTTCAAAATCACATACTCTTAATAATTATTCTCATGCTCTGCCAATAAGATTCTGGGAATGGACATTCACAGTTCTTAAATCCCCATAAATGTCACAATAAAATTTCACCGACTGAAAACTCCCAAAGGCTCTCGGTGCATGGACATTTTTCTGCAATTGCTTTTGAAGAGCTTTCTCCAAGGCGACTGCATCGATTGGACGAGGAAAAAATCCTCGAGGGAAAGCATATTTAAGACACTTTGCCATTCTGTATATATGTTTATGAAACATGAAATCGCAGACGATGCACTGTACTTAACTTTTAATTGCTTTCCCTCCTTTCCGCCACCTCTTTTGCTGGCGGTTCGTGTATCCAATATGCTGTATTCATTGTGTATCAAAGGTCATTAGTGAGAGGAGTGAGAATGGGTGGTCAAACTTTCCGTATGCAATTCTCACGAGCAGCTGCGAAGTGCTCAAACTATACCAGTTTCGAGATATACTCAGAGTTGATGCAAAAGTATCATATAAAAGCTGTAGATATATGATTGTTTTCTAGGATCAGATGGAGGCGCCTGGTGGTGGTATTGAATTGAGAATTTTCTTATATTGCTTCTTGTGAATTTTAAAACAACAACAAAAATTGGTTTTTGTCTCTAAAACAGTTAATTTAAATTTATTTTTTAATTAAAAATTGGTTGATTAACGTCTTTTTGTCACAAATTCTGTTAAGATTGAGATGGAGACGCCTGGTATCAGTAATCTATTTCGTCTCTCAAAAATTGTTCTATACATTTTAACTCTTATGAGATGTGAATTTGGATATTTGAGAGCTTTGAGAGAGTGAAGATTAAAAAAAATTCCGATGGTACTAATGTTTTAAAGATTTTTTTACCATTTCCTCACATTGTTATTCTGTATGCCTTAATTTCTTTTTCACTTTGGGAGATCTCTCTTTAAAAGTGTATACAATAGGGAAGTTTTGAGATTTTTCGTCAAAGTAGGAAATTTACAAATTAAAGTGGGATAATTAAAATCCGCTTAAGAGTCTTCTTTTTATTTGTTTGCCAAGTGGTGTGTGGGTGGAAGAAATATGAGGCAACTCCATAATTTTTCCAGCGCTGCCGGAAGAAGGCAATGTGAGCTTTGACGCGCTAAACTTTTGTACGCCATTTGAGGTGTCTAGAAACTTTTTACTCTTACCCTTAAGCGTGGTTTGATGAAAGGACCAGATTAATCTGAGAGTGTGGGGGGTCAACATTCTTCCAGAGATTTCTTTAAAGATTACTTAAGCGGGTGAAATCATTAGAAGATACGCTCTTTTGCTCGTCTTCTCAATTACAACTTGTTTTTTGTAGTCACTGAGCCATAAGCACGGATTTCGGAATGTTGAACTTCTTTGAGGCCTGGAATATTTTAATTTTCCAGGTTTCCTTAACCAAAAACATAAAATTTTCCACACAGGAATTAATATTTGAAGGGTTCAGTGAGAGAAAAATAAGGGACTCTAAACACTCTGTCTCCATCGAACGTGTCACATAAATATTTTCTTATCTTAAACTGGTGCACTTGTGATCATTAAAACAGGAGGGTGGAAATTGCTATGAAAACCTCATATGAAAATCATTGCAATTGTCGAGTATATTCCTCTAGCGTGGTGTGAATATAAATACCAACAAATAAATTTTCTGCTCGGAAGTGCAATTTGCCCCCGAGATACTTGGAAAAAGTCACCTCGTGCAGAACTTTTCCCATCCACGTGTATTCACGGGGTGTTTCGCTCGTTTTGGCTCTCCCTCCTATATACGATGTCTCTGTGGAGCTCTTCTGGGGGATTTTGCACTCAAATGGCCCCCTATGGCACTTGGACACGTAAATCAATCAACCGGTATGACACTATCAGTTTCTTACACCCTTGTTAATTAATTCAGACATAAATTATAGGAATTTGCCTTGGGCGTTATTGTCGGGGTGCGGAAAAAATTGCATGATTTCCTTTGAACATGCCAGGAAAATGAGGCCTCGTGCTGAGGTATATGGTTTCTCTTGTGGATTCGGGTGTAAATTTGTGACGCTAAGCTGAGATGTCGTCAATGGAGACGCTGAGTGGGTGAGAATATACAAATATTGATTTTGAATGAAGGAATTTACAGGATTTTTAGTCGTCACGCAGGGGAGGGTGAATGTAAAATCTCCCACACAAATTGTGAGGGGAGAATTAAATTTTCAAAAGGTGGATTAAAATCATCATAATTTCTCTGGTATTTAAATTTTGCATGGAAAAGGAATTGAATGTCTCAATTGATTTGTGTGCTGTTAGGCTTTCGTGGGGCTTCGCAGTTTTGGGTGGAAAATGATATAAGAGGACTTGGAAAGATTAGAATTTATGCTGATTGTGTGGTTCACTTTCAATTCATCGGAGAGGATTTCTTCTCCCTCGTATTTTCTTGACATGCGAGAGAACCTCCTCAGCTTTTGCCTTTTATCAGGACCTCAGCATCTCAATCTGAAGGGAGAGTTGTTGGCCTGAATGTGAATGATTGTGAATTTTGAATTAGAGCAAAATTACAGTTCATCCCGAGGTCTGAGGAGATTCTTATGCAAGGGGGAGATATTATGTTCAGAAGTGGTGGACATTTGAGTGGAAGTACGCGAGAGCTTTTGGAAGTGGAGTGGAAGTGCTAAGAGCTTTTGAAAGCATCAAAGGGAGAACAAGAGCTTTAGGAAGTTTTTGAAAAACTTTAGAATTTTTAAGTGCTTTTGAAAATCGTTCATAGAAAACTTTACAAAGCTTACATAGAAAGCTTTAGAAAGCTCTCTTAAAAAGCTTACTTAGAAAGCTTTCTACCTGCTTTCAAGTACACTAGCTTAAAGGCCAAATAGTTGTAAATAATGTATAAATTATTTCTTAAAAAGCTTTAGAAACTTTTCTTAAAAAGCTTTTTTAGAAAGTTTCCTTATAAAGCATTTTTAGAAAGTTTTCTCAGAAAGCTCTAGAAGGTTTTCTTATGAGTATTTATAATAATTTAGTATAGAAAATAAAATTTATGGGGCGAAAGCTCATCAAAGCTTTCAATTTGGAGCTTTGGGGAGCTTTTCTACAAAATATGGAAGTGCTGGAAGTGGTGTCTTTTTGAACATATTATCTCCCCCTTGTTCTTATGTCAATTCCTCATATTCTCCATGTATAGTCTTGATTCTAGAAATTTCTTTCTTTACCCTCATCATTATGATGCACTTTCATTATGGCTTTTTGCCCATCTCTGATGAAAACCCTGGGAATTGTACATTGCAAAGAATCCATATATGTACACTCTCTATCATAAGTGGAGCTTCCAATTTCTCTGTCCGTCTATCTTGTCCGTCTTTTTTTCTCCAGCATCATCACCAACTTTCATTGTGGACAATTTTCCACACTGGGGTGTATTTTTCCTGAGTTTCGCCATGTGAGTGGGAAAAAGTTTATCCCGAAGACAGGACAAATTTTCTAGTTGAGTAACAAAGTGATTTATTATCCGATCACCCACTTGACTCTCCAACACTCTCTGGGATTTTCTTTTCGTAGTCTCTTATGGGTGATCTTTTTTTAAAATCCCAGCAAAAGTAGGGAGAAAGTTGTGGAAATGCCAAAAGTTAAATACCTGAAAATTTTCTTGGGGATTTCACATATAGGGGAGAGATGGCTCATTCGGAATTTTCCTGGTTATTTCTGGATAATGTCCTTCTCGGTGTGTTCCACATACCTCGTATACTTTCTTGGTAAATGAGAAAAATAGAAAAAAATTTGCAACATAAAACACCGTGCTTGCAACTTAGCAGCAAATAACTTTAATACAATACAACGAATGAATTTATTGTACATCGACACGCAAATTATAGTGTTATACCCTGGCTTTTCTTATCACAATTGCATGTCATATCACCAAAGTCTTTCCGAGTCACGTCATTAATTTTTCCCTTTCTTTTCTTTTCTGTGAAAGAAATTTTAATTTTTTTTGTAACACCGAATGAGAGATTGCGTTAATATAACTCTTGTTTTTGCGACAATAAAATACTTAAGATATGCATATCACCTTTGCCACGTGAAAGTTCATAAAATATACATTTGTGTTTGTTCAACAAGAAAGTGATATGTATCAACTAAGTACAAAAGCAATCTTCTAACCATTTGAGAAGATAATACCATGTATAGCGTGTCATAATTTACAAAGTATGATTGTAATACTTTGAAGAACCTTCATATCGGGATACATGTTTTATACAGCAGAGTTTAGGCTCTTAATCATTGCCTTCCTGGCTGTATGAGATGTGATTTATCTCTCAAGGATTTCTTGTGATTGTGACATCGTCAACCCAATATACAATCGCATCGAATAATGTTTCAGTAATCCCCCTCCGGATGGAAGTAATCAATGTTATGATTTGTATACAATGTCTCAAACACTTTTCCCTTTTCACCGCATCATCTGTGATTTTCCCAGAAGTGGTGTACATCTCTTGGTGTCTCTTCAGTCCCTCGAGCTTTTCTCATCACACAAGCACTCCACATGAAAATGGAACAGATGTGCAAAACTACACTTTGCAGGCATACAAAGCTTCTGATCAACAAGATATCAATTATCAATGAAATTCCTTAAAGGGAATACTATTTCACGGCAAATACCCCAGTTGGAGTGAATAATGTATTATACATCATTTTCTGTGCGAGGTAAAACCATTTTGGTTTATTAACATGCATTTATTGAGGGATGGTTATCAAATCAATTGCATTTCAATGTTTCGATTCTGTGTCGCCCATAAATGACGAGTTTATGGTAAATTTTTTGCATTTTTGAATTAATTAAATGGCACATTTCCCGATATCATATTAAGGTCAAACAGGCTGATGGGAGAATGATTCATTTATAGTGCGCGGAAAAAAGATTGAAATTGAGCATTTTCACTGTTTTTTGGCTATTTGTTGTCTAATTTAATTCCATTCGAAAGCGCACCATCTGCAAATGAGAGTGTGGCAATTTCGGAAATTTAATTGGTCGTCAATGTATTACTGCGTCAAATTTGTACTCAGTTACAACTTGATGGGTCAGTTGAAATGCGGTTTTGTTCAAAAACAATTTACATGCATTTTGCAACATGACAATATTCTGATGATATGTCACCATGGAAATATAATAATTTGGAATTTTAAAAGCGTGAATTAAGAGACTAAGGAGTAGGATTTCAAAATGTCCTACTCTGAAGAGAATATGAAAATTTTCCAGAGTAATATTTCATTCAATTCGATTCCCAAAGTTCCAATTCGAAGGTTTTTAAAAGCTTTTATCCTACATATAATTTTTATATTTACTTTACAATCTTCTAAAAAGCATTTTACGAAAGCTTTCTAAGGAAGATTTCCAAAGAAAGCTAGGGCTTTCTATAAGTAAGGTTTCTAAAGCTTTATAAGAAAGGTATTTTTCTAAAAAAAGCTTTCTATGAAGACTTTCTAAAGCTTTCTATGAAGGCTTTCTAATGCTTTCTATGAAAACTTCAAGAAAGTCTGCAAGTTCTCTATTCTAAGGCTCTGAAAGACTTTACCAAAGCTTCAGCTCTTCCTTGAAAGTTTTCAAAATTACTTGAATTATCTTAACACTTCCACTCTACTTCTCAAAGCTCCCACGCACTTCCATTAAAATATACACCACTTTTGATCATAATATCCCCCCCTTGATTTTAGAGCACTGAAAGCTAGCAAATTATGGACTTAAATTATTCATCTCATCTTCATTATTTCATTCCACTTTAATACAATTTATCCTTTAATATATGGGACACTTTTAGAATATTCTTGGAATATGAAATTTACCTCCTCCGCACCGCAACTTATAATTCGATATGTATTTTTGGTATTTTTCTTGAATTATTAAATTCCACTCAAAATTAAGTAGTGTTTATGGAATATTCAGATGCTGAATTTATGTGGGTCAGAAATTGACTTCCTGACACTATCGACTGTGGTATGGTTGGCCAAAGAGAGGCTCATGTCTCCCGAGGCTTGCAGGATGTTGTGCGCTATTTTATCTAACACTCCCTCTGGGGATGTGACCTCAGGGGCTCTGTATGAGAGGGATAGGTGAGATATGAGGTGTTGCAATTCAATTCCACTACCAACCAAATTGACATGAGATTCTAGCAGAATCAAACGGTGGCTCCCATCGGACGGATGATTTGCTCCCTGGGAAAATTCACAAGGTGTGCTTAATTAGACTTCTTGGGGAGCGCCTGTTCGTTTTTCAGCTCCTGCAGATTTCTCTCCCCGGCTCCAACAGGTGATAGAATGTAAATCTATTCCCCAGCGAGAGATTGTGGGGACGTGGCACAAAGGAGGCTTCCTACGGGAGACCAATTTTATGGTGAATGTGTGGGGTAGGCAGGTGGGCGGGGGGAGAAGAGAAACCATACCCGGATCAAATGGACGGTATCCCGATAATAATATTGTTAAGGGATTGCGTGTGGGCGTACATTGGCGGTTCATTGGGCGAATTAATCATTTAAATTGGGATGTCCGCAAGAACAATGAGGGATTCCAACAACCCTGGGAACTGAATTATTAACGTGTGGTGAGCCCACGCGACCGAAGAATGGGACGCCTTCGAGTGGACACTCGGCGTTGTTAATTCACTTTGAGGCCTTGTTTGGTGAAAATTGACCCATCGAAGAGGATGACTCTTGATAACTGCACTCCATAAGCTCCGAGGCGATGTGCGGACAAATTCATATTAATATATGCATTGGAAATTTAATGTCCGAAAGCTTTTCTCCATCATATGATCCCCGTGACTGAGCGTTTTGTGTTGTCCCAGGCAGAAATTGCTGATGAAACCACTTCAATCATAAAATGGAATTTAATTAATAGGTAAACTTTGTGGGGTGCTTTCATTGTCGGCTGAAACCCTACCCACTGAGCCGCACCAGAGAACTAGAGAGAGTTCATGGTATTGCCATCAGTGGATGCTCTAAATCGTACTCTGGCCCACCCACAAGTCACCCACTCTTTGATCTCATTCCCTCATTGAATATGGCATTCAATCGCATTTAAGTGTCATATATCGGGTTTTATTGACTTTTGATTATCCACCACAACTGATTGGTTTCATTTTTTAATTAAAATTAATAATTCTCATTCTGTGGTTTGCTGAATGAGGTTAAAAGTCAGTTGGAAAATATCGGCATTTTGGAAAACCATTCCTACCACTTCATAAATATTCCATGAGTTTTAGAAAAATTATCACACCCAGAATAAAAGCTCCACGAAAAACTGTGTATGAAATTTATATAGAAGTTAATATATTTGTTTAAATTGACGAGAAGCCATAAAAATCAATTATTTTGTCCTTCAAGGGGGAGATATTATGGTCAGAAGTGGTGTAAATATAAATGGAATTGAGCGAGAGCTTTTGAAAGTGCTAAGATAACTCAGTAAATTTTAAAGCTTCCAAGGATGAACTGGAGTTTTGGGAAGTGTTTTCAGAGCCTTACATTTTTGTAAGTAACTTTCGTACAGGATTTTTTTAATCCTAAACTTTGTAAAATGTATACTTGGTTAGCAGAAAGCTCACTCAAAATTCTGT
Source organism: Phlebotomus perniciosus (assembly GCA_918844115.2). NCBI lineage: Eukaryota > Metazoa > Arthropoda > Insecta > Diptera > Psychodidae > Phlebotomus > Phlebotomus perniciosus. The sequence continues at coordinate 9,287 of CAKKOB020002288.1, forward strand.
AAAATTTGTAAAGCATTAGGATATTTTTTAGAGCTTTCGAAGTTCTCACTATTAAAAGTTTTAAAAACTTTTCTTAGAAAGCTCTTTTAGAAAGCTCTTTTAGAAAGCTTTCTTTGAAAAATCTAGAAGGCTTTCTCAGTAAGATCTAGAAAGCTCAAGAAAGCTTTCTTGGAAAGCTCTAAAAAGCTTGATTAGATAGCTCTAAGCCTGACTAGAAAGCTCTAGAACTCTTAGTAGGTTTTAGAAGGCTCTAGAAAGCTTTCTGAATAAGCTTTAGTAAACTTTAGCTATACATAGAAAATCAAATTGATTGGATGAAAGCTCTTCAAAAATTTAACCTTTGGGGAGCTTTTCTACAAAAAGTGGAAGTGCTGGAAGTGGTGTACGTCTTTTTCACCATAATATCTCCCCCTTTTGTCCCTATTTTTCTATATTGCATTTGTAAATATAAAACCTTCACGCAAAATCACTGAAAAATAGCGCAAAAAGTGAAAGAGTTAGAGAAAATATGATGGAAATTCATTTGAGTTGTCACACACATTTGTCATAAGGGTGGTGGGAAAGAAAAACGAATGCGATATTAACGTTTTCAACCCATATATAGTTTCTAGTTCTTGGAAATGCTGATTTTTCCCCCTTTCCCCGCCAAATGATTGTACTTTTCTATTACACATTTCCAGGAAATGTGCCTGCAATTATTATTCAATTTATATGCTTTAGCAAATGTGAAACTTCCCGGTTGAAGGTGACCCAAATTTAAATCTATATTTCCACTGCGAAGTAGGTATATTTTTCCCTTTTTTCAGGGCGGGTCTTCAGTAATTGAATTATTTAGTGCAATATTTAGAAGACTTTGTGTAAAGACCGCCTTTGAATTTAATCACAGACCACGCTTTGAATTTATAAATATCATGTTCAGTATATAATTAGGGAATCCTCAACGACAGAACTTTCATAATTGTATGTTATAGGAATCATGTGTTTGGACACCACTGTCAAAAGTAATAATTCATTTCGTTATAGTAATAATTAAACAACAGCTGGTCATTCACTTGAAGACGAATAAAGCATTGAGCGAGAAATGAGAAAACCAAAGAATTGCAATAAAAAATTGTTAATTTGTCAGTAAATTAAATTTGAAGAGTTTTTTTTTTCTGCAGGAGAAAAAAATGTGAATAAGTTTACGAATGCACAATGAGAATATTTATGGTTTTCTTCTACTCAACTTCTTCGTGGCAACGAACAAAGCTCATCAACCACAATAGAAAACTTTTAGATTGACTTTAATAAAAATTTTCGCGGAGCGTGATGAAAAATTTGAGAAAAGTTCATTGATTTCGTGTGAAAATGAGTTTAACTCTTGTTGGTATTCTCTAACCAGCCCAGGTACGCCCAAAAAGTTTAAAATAGTGAACTAAAAGAAGCCAAGAAACACGTGGAAAATCATCTTCCAATTTTATGGTTGAGAAAATTAAGTTTCAATTGTGTCAATATTGAAATGCAGGAACTTGATCAATTTGGAAGAATGGGAAAAGGTGTTTCTTTTGTAAATTTTCCTCTGTCGAGCATCCGTGTCTGGTGCTGTATATGAACTTTTCTCACCATTTATTGAGTTTGGACGCTGCTCATTAGGGATGGGGATCGGATGCAGTGCAAGTAATTATTTTAAGTTGAACGTGAGTGGAAAATCAATGCGACAGGGTCACAGGATAGTGTAAAAGCTAAAGAGAAATTTCACAATAATTGAGCTTAGACCTGGCAGTCGCGGTGACAAGGTGTGGAAAATGAAGGTGGTTTTGCCAAAGGCACACACAAACTCTATGGCTTTGAGGTTGAACTTTCCAGTGTCATTTGGCTGCGCACTATATCGGAAAACCTCTAATTCAGCACAGGATATTGGATGTCGCTGACCACCACAGCATGACCACGTCGTGATTGACCCGCTGAAGAGTTCGTCAGAATGTGTGTATGCATCCCCATTGACGCACGTGGAAATTCAGTGAAAATTACTCGTTATAGAGGGTGATGGACTGATTTTATCAGCATCACATGACTCTCCACGTGCGTAGTTGTTCTATGGAAAAAAATGCCAATTACCTTTAGAGCTTACTTGCCTATGCGATTATTATAAACTCACAGCAGATATATCTTCGTTATGGATAAATTAGTGCCTTGAAACTTCCAGTTGCTTCCTGTGGATATTATCTGCAATATTCTGTATAATGAGGAAGTTTAAACACCCTACAGAATGTTGGTTTAAAATTTCAAATAAGAAGAAAAGCAAATAAAATCTCAAAATTGTGATAGGGGAAAGCGGGGCACATGCGGGTAAAGATTGCGGACAAATCGGCAAATTGATAGGCAAAACGGTAAATTTGCCAATTTGTCATTCAAATTGCCGATTTCCCCGTTCTAATTGCCGATCTGCTGAATTTTCTGTTCAAAATGACGATTTTCCGATCAATTTGCCGATTTGTCGATCGCAGTGCCGATTTGTCTTTCAATATGCCGATCTGTTGATCAAGGTTCACCAAAATTAGCACTTGTTTATCACTTTTTCTGCGCCCTTTGCTGCTTATAAAGAAAACCAGACTCTCAAACAGTTGTTTATTTCTTGTCCGCATCTGCAACTAAAGTCTGTCCGCAACTGCAATACTCTCATTTCGAATGTTTATCACGCTGTAGAAAAATCTGGTTGAACTTCTGACTGATAATAGATACTGATTAATTAGCCTTAGAGAAGTAGAAAACGAATGGACTTGTGCACTTCTGAAAAATTTCAATTTTAGTCCAGTTACCCAAAGAAAGAGTAAATTCATGAGAATCAACTTTTTGAGTCATTTGTTTTTGAAAAATGCTTCTAAATTAAGAACACTAGCTTGATAAAAATGATAGGAGACATGTATCCAAGTGCCATCATTGATAATATATCGGTTTGGGCCAGCTGACTTTAAAAACCACTTCAAAAACCGCTTTGTCCGCATCTGCACTTGTCCGCATGTGCCCTGCTCTCCCCTACTGTTGAAAGTTCTATAAAAAATCTTTCCAACAAATTTATACTTTAATCTTTAATTTGTTGTATTATGTGTTAAGACTTCGTCTCAAACACAACAATATTCTCTCAATCCTCGACAAGAAGTCGTTATCCTGACCGAATTAGTATGCAGAAACACAAGATTTCATATATGAAATGTCTCCTTTAATCCTCAAGTATGAAGTATAATTTAGACTTGCAAAGTTGTTCATGTCTCATTTGCCTCCTCATGTGCTGTTGCTGCAGCAAGAACAGTGAGAACAACAACAGAGAGTAGGGCATTCTCTAACACACATAGTCTCCATCTCTAAAACTCTAACACATCTATCTACATATTTAACGAGAAAACGAGGCACATTTAAGATCCACTTGCAACACCACGACTCACCCTCAAGTCATATTTCATTAAGCATATGCTCCAGCGATGGGGGTGTATATATCTGGGCACTTCCGCCCCCACTCGGAGCGAGCCTCCTGCAATCTGGCGCAAGGCCCAACCCCTCAGTCCCATCTCGCAAACTAGGTGCGAGTGTGCTATCTAGGTGATGGTGATGCTGTAAACTTTATATATTACACTACTAACGAAACTTTATGGTGTGTAGTGTAGCATCAAAAAGTTTCCTATCCCGCACGGGCGTTGGGAGATGTTGCACGGTGAGAGGCCCTTGCAGTGTCCAAGAGTGCTGAAAAGTGTCTAATGTGGCGTCTTTATACCATTTTGCTCGTCTCTCTAACACATCCACACAGTGTGTATAAATTAATTGAGATTATTAGCAAGTATTTCCGCAAACTCGCCCCCGAAAGGCAAGAAAACACCAAAGGGGAAAATTATGTGCACCATAAATTGGATTTACGATGTGTTTTCCTTATTAAAGACAACTCCACTCGTGTACGAACTGGGTATTCTCTTTCAGCGATGATTATCTTCAAATGGCCACACTGAAGAGACCTATGAAATTAACCATCCTCCACCATTCAATGAGATATTCAAGGGAGAACATTCCCACCCTGACGTCATCCTCAACATAAACTCTCCCAGAGAGTCTTTAATTGAGAACCAAATGACATACACTTTAAGATTATGGGTGTCCCTTAAAGAGGTGAAGACTCTCTGGCAATTTATTCTATTTGCAATCAAATTACCAACTCAAGTCATACTTGTAGCTTGATTTCTTCACCACTGAGTCTTCTTTATGACATGCCCACAAATGAAGCAATTGAGTCGTAAACGGATGAAATTAGAGGGGAAGCTTCTCTGTGAATTTTCCCACCGCATGAAGGAAAAATAACCTATATATAGTTTGTGTATATTTTATGAAAATATTTAATTAAGCAAGAGGTCAGAGAACTCTATAAAGGGGAGGATCAGCCAAGATCTCAATCAGGATTATCTTTATGTTTTGGTGATTGGAAAAATTGAAAAAATAATGATAATACGCGGCTTTTATACCGCAAATAAAAATCAATTTGAATGGTTTAATATTGAATACATAATATTATAGTGCAATTAAATTTTTAATTGACATTCCGCATATTTTGTAAATATTTGCTTGGTCACGTTAATGATGGGAAAAGTGACCGTTATGCTGCGGAAAATTAATATGAATTTTGGGCAATTTGTTAAATTTACACCATGAATAAGCAATGAGAAATGCACCAATATTTCAATGAGTAGTCAGTATTATTATCAGTTATTTTATTAATGCGTTCCACCCAAGGGGAGATAATATGGTTAAAAAGACGTACACCACTTCCAGTACTTCC
>CAKKOB020002290.1:0-14078 GCA_918844115.2 Phlebotomus perniciosus
CAGCTTTTAATACCTATAATAGATTAATTTCTAAACAAAAAAGCTTGTCTGAATAAATTAGCTGTACTGTTTTATTTTCTAAATTTATATTATATTAACAAATTTATATTTATACATTTATTTTTATATTTATATTAACAAATATCTGTGAATATTCGTATGAAAAAGCAATTAAATGACGATTCTAGGTCAATAAAACAATTCTAATCAAAAACCATTTGAATTATAATGATTAAAAAATAGAGACAAAGAGCTTTCATGCAAATCCAATAATTATTAGCGTTCTCTATACCTACTCATCTGAATTAATTTTGCTTAAAATTGGATTCAAAGAATTAGAATTCAGAGAATTTCCCTCAATCTGTAGCATTTTAATTGGTTCGGAAAATCTACAAAATTACCTCTTGGAAATTATGACTGTCTCCGTGCATAATCTGTATGTTTGTGTCGAAAATTCCTTTGCAAATGTCTTCTTCGGTTAGACATGGTCATAAAATTACCAGGAGGACATAAGACGATGGCACGATGGCAAAACATCCGAATGTGTGACATATACATTATGTAACGACACGTGAAAAGTGAGAGTTGAGTGCGTTTTGTCACCTTCTGTGACCATTTTTTTTCTACCTGATGGTGAAACGTTGTTACAAACTGGGCAAAATTTATTTAATTGAAAAAGCAGTTTTTTATTTGCCAACATGTGAAAATAATAGATGGAAAGGGTGTTTCAATGAATTGTGAAGAGTAATGAATCTCGGGGGAAATTGCGAGTTTAAAAAACCATATAAAATCTGTCCATTTATCATGAAACATTACACTTCATAGTGACGACAGGGTACTATTAATTAATTACTAAATGACCGTGCGGCCGTTATTTATTGATGACAGCTTTTCCGTTGGATTTTTCAATTTTACCACTAATCCGCCCGCGGGAGACAATGCTTCCGCAAATTTAACTTTTATCACGAAACCGTAGGACAAAGGGGGAAATAACTGGGAGGGGATTTGGGAAATATTCTCCAAAAAATTCATAAATTTCGTTCTAAAATTCTTGAAAGTTTTAAAAATATTCTGCTTTGATTCATCGATATTCGCAAGATTTACAAATATTCAGAATATTTTTCCCTTTTATATTTGCTAGTTATTTCCCCCTTGCTTCCATAGAGCTACCAGGAGACACCTCCTGGCAGAATTTCTTGGAGATTTCAGGCTGGTTTGTTCCACTTCTTTGCGCCGCTCTGCTGGGTTGATAAGACAACACGTGCGACAGCAAAGTGAGTTTGAGGGCAAAAAGGCAATTTGGATGGTGAAGCAATTATTTTCTCATCTATCGATTAATGGAATTCATTTAGAGACACTTCAAGCTCTCCAATCTGCCCGATATTGATACAAATCTCACTTAAGAGGCATTTTTGCTGCAATTAATTCACTCAATCATCCCTAAGTCACAGAAGAAAAAAGCCAACAAAATTAGGTGAATAAGAAAAGACCATAAAATTGATTTTTTCCACTGTTTTATCTCGCTTTAATCATTTTTTTTCATCTTCTACAGAAATTTTCCGTTCAGTGTTAATTTTTTTTGGTACACAAGTTAAAATGAAATCTGTGAGTGCACTTTTTCTCTCTTACATCTCCCATTTTGTCTCATCCGGAACATTTTTTATCGCAACTGGATTAAGACTGTGTCGTTGTTTTCCTGGTATGTTCAACATGAGGATAATTAAATGGGAAAAAAGGTTTTATTGTAACAGTTCCTGAATAACGCGACAGACAAAGTGGAATGTGTAAATGAGAGAGAAAAAGGAAATTAAACAGTGTGATATTCACTTATTTTTTTTCTTTAAAGAAATAACAGGCCTCACAAGACAATTCCTCATACAAGAAAGTGCAACAATTTTCCACCACATTTGCGATTTGTGACAATTCACTAAGGAGAAATTGATAAAAATGCTCATTTATTCCGTTTGTTGCAAACTCGACATCGATTCGTTACAGATTTGCCTATTTCAGGGCTTAATCGTTACCGATTTGCCTATTTTCAGGCAAAATCGTTACCAATTTGGCTATTTTAGGGCGAAAATTGTTACCAATTTGTTTATTTGAGGGCTTAATCTTCAACAATTTGCCTAATCGTTATTGATTTGCCTATTTTCAGGCAAAATCGTTACAATTTGCCTATTTTCAGGCAGAATCGTTACGATTCGCCTATTATCATGTAGAATTGTTACGATTTGCTTATTGTAGGGCGAAAATAGTTACTAATTTGCCTATTTCAAGGCTAAATCTTTAATAATTTGCCTATTTCAGGGATAAATCGTTAATGATTTGCCTTTTTTCAGGCAAAATCACCACCAATTTGTCTATTTCAAGGCGAAGATCATAACCAATTTGCCTATTTCAGGGATAAATCGTAAATGATTTGCCTATTCCAGGGCTAAATCGTTACCGATTTGCTTATTTCAGGAATAAATCGTAAATGATTTGCCTATTCCAGGGCTAAATCTTTACCGATTTGCCTATTTTCAGGCGAAATCACTACAAATTTGTCTGTTTCAGGTCAAAATCGCTACCAATTTCGGTAATATTTGACATTTTATCAATTTCTTCAGTGAATTAATAAATTTTTCTTTAATATGATGTGGCGATAGTTCACGGATAATATTCTAAAAAGCTGACTTTACAACAAAACTGTGTCTCTTTGATTCATGTTAACTGAAACACATTTTGGAAGGACAGCAAACAACAGAAATTGTCCACAATATGTTTCTCCTAATCATGGTGAAAAAATTGCTTTCGCTCTCTGTCATCTAAACACACACAACTTTTCTAGGAAAATAAATAATTTATCATCTCTGTTTTTTTTTATATATTCTGTTTGCTCAATATTTATCTCTTTAGTCTCACTTCATGCTTTACCATTATCAATTTAACTTTTCTTAACGTGCTCTATCATTAATTGCTGTGTGAATTTGTGTTTAATAGTTTTTTTCTTCATTTCCTTTGTATTCTTTTCACCTTATAACATGTTAATCAATTGTTAAATGAAATCACATTTAATGATATTCTTCAATTTTTTATCATTTCTTTCTCAATATCAACATTTTTGTCACATTTGTGTTGTTTAAATATCCTTACTATAGAAGTTAGATTGAAGGACAACTCCTTCATTGACTAAAACGTTTCTCTCTGTATTTTCATTTTTACAATAACTATATTTTCAATGTTGTCACCTAAAAATGGTCGTGGGACTTATCGATTATGCACTTTTCAATCCCCATTAAAATGTAGAAATAATCAAATAATATGAATGGAATAATTTTATGCTTTCTTGGAGAAATAAAACACAAAAGAGATTTAACAATGAATTAAGGAGAAAATTTCACAAAAGTGATCAAAAGTTGAATTTCTCGAGAGAAGAATTCTCAACTAACGATTTGAACTTTAACTCAACTGCAGCGAAAACTCATTAAATTTCCAATGAATTTCCCAAACAATTCCCTACTGGATAAACTCATATAGACAATATGATAAATCGTAAGAAAAGGATTTGTGGAGTGAAGCAGAAAATAATTAATGATGAGGGGAAACACGTAAAAAAAGATACGAATGTGCAATCTTACGAGTGGAATTGAGTGTGTGGTGGAAAAGGGCTCCAATTTAGAGGATTTTTCAGCTATACCTTCAGCTAAAAATTATATAAATGTTCCTTTTGTAGAGCATTTGTATCAATTTATCGCACAATTTATTTGATAAAATATTTCGTCCGAGAGACACATTTTCATCTTTCCATCATATCATGGCACAATTTGGGAATTTAGCGTAAATAAATGTGATTCCAGGATATTTTCGATATTTTCTAAATAATTAAACCGTATTGATGGCATTGATATCCAAGGGGTTTTTAATTTTAGGAACTTATTTATCATTGATTTGTCGAAAGTCTGTTCTCTTTGATAAATTTCCAGAGTTAAAGTCCCCTTGTTTAAAGACCTTGCGTGGGTTAAATTTATAAGAATAGTCACGTAAATTGCAAGGAATAAAGGAACTCCCATCCACCACACACTTTTTGATCACTTCCTCGAGGGCCAGAAATCCCTCCCACACTCTCTCTCTCTGAGACACCCATTCAGTGGAAATCGTCCCATATAAATTTCCCGACAATTCTCTTGGCATTGTGCTCAAAATTCGCGTTTTCTTACATCGTGTGTCTGTTGAAATAAATTTGTTATCTAACTTACGTCTCCGCGGGTTGTGCAACGCTTTCGGTCCTGCTTATAAGACAGGTCGCGCGATGTGAGGCTTGGCGGTGGTCGTTGCAATCTCAGACATTTTAATGTCGATGGGCACGCGAGTGTCGTAGAGCGTCGGCGCCTGAAGGATGATTCCGGCCGTGCCAACCACAACGGCTATCGTGAAGATCCACAGGAATAATCTATCCAGCACCATTGCCACAAACTTCCAGTCCTCCTTCACCTGGAAGTCAATTTTATTGGGTTTAAATTGATTAAAAAAAACCTTTTTTAACAGTTTAATGATAAAAAAGTTAAGTAAAAAATCTTGACTTCACCGAGGATTGAACTCACTGCTCTCTCATCTTTAAAGGGATTCTTAAGAAACTCACGAGCAAAACACTAGATTCAAAAAACCAAGCTTTTAACGGTTTTTAGGTATTCAAACAGAGTCTCAATTTTGAATTTTTAAAATCTTTGACCCAAAATCTTAGCCCAAAGCCGCCCATGCCAAATGAAGTGTAATAGAAGTCCAAATGAATTGCTTATCATCCCATCTACTAGCTGACTTTACTTGTGGTTTCTGCTAACATGGAATCTCTACATGTCACTAAGTGACACGGGTCAAAGTGCATGATTCAGCTGTTGACATCATCACACATGAATCAGCTTTGATCATTAAATTTTCATGTCAATTGCCATATTTCAGTTTAACGTGAATATGGGATTTATCGCTTGAGTCAAAATTAAAGCTAAAGGGGGAAATAACTGCTTAATGTGCTGTTGTGGATTTTCAAAGTCTATTAAACGTCCCATTTATGAAGTTTAACCGTTAAATCAATTTACAGGACATAAAGAGACTCGGGTTCGATCCCCGGTAAGGAAAAATTTTTTTCACGTTAATAAATAAACAATAAAATCAAATATTGAAATTTAAGATTAGGAATAACTCACCCTCGTGCTCTCCTCCTCCTTCTTCGTGTGGTCGGCGATGTACGTGACGCCGTCCATTGCCTTGTGCAGTTCCGGGCACGTGTGCCACCGGTGGCGGGTCGTGTGGCTGGTCCCGGGCGCCGGGTCGGCAGAGGAGCTGCACGCGGCCGCGGGCTCCTTGGCAGTGGCTTGCGAGGTGGGCGGTGGTGGTGGCGGAACTGTGGGTGACAGGACCGTGTCCACCGTGGCCACGTGCTGGTGACGCCGTGACGGCGTGAGTGTGGCTATTGAAAGGGGTTCTGGTGATCCGTCCAGCAGATCCGTCTGGAAGGTGAGCGGCAGCTCGTCGAGTAGGTGTCGATGGTGACGATGGAGGCGTGGCGAGCAAGGACCCGAGTCGCCGTGGAGTTTGCACGAGCCCAGACCCAGTGGGTCACTCGAGTCCAGCAGGTGGTGATCCAGCAGGAGGCTCGGGTCGAAGGCTGTGAGCGCCACGGAGGGTGGCAGTGGTGGGATTGGATCCCTCAGTTCCAATCCGTTGCAGGTTCTCACCATGTACCGATGGGAGCTAGAACTGGTGGGGAAATTAAATCTTTTTATTGACTAGGAAACATTTCCACTGAAGTATATCGCTTAGGGGAAAATCATTTGTTTAGCACGATTTTAAATATTTTAATTAGGGCTGAACGTTTATCTCAGTCAATTACCCTTGGTATCACGTGCCTTATTTTGTTTATACTGAACTGTTTCACCCGTAAAGCTGAGAGAAAACCCTTGACCTCGACGGGATTCGAACTTGCGACCTCAAAGTGTTAACCATCTGACCCAATGGAGCGCTCATTGAGTTTTCTAACATATTTTATAGGAAGCGTCGTGAGGGACAAAGATCTGAGAATACATGAGTTACTCAATTTTACTAATGCACCATATCCAAAGAGCCTCCAGGGAGCTTATATGTGCCTTCCATTTGAAAGTGCGATAAGTCGACTTACACCCCAAATTGCACTTCAATTCAATGAATTATAGATTGAGTGTTGTTCTTAGGAAAGCAACCCATCCCTCGAGGGTGATTTTACCCGGAGAAACTTTCACGGACTCTTACTGTAGTTTTCACACATTTACACTCAAATTAATTTGCATCTTCCAGGAGCAATAAATTGTCTTCAGAATTCAATTTACAATTTAAAATTCAAGCATCACATAGTTCTGATGGGTTTTTGAGATGGGGTTGGGGGAGGGTCCAATTGTGAGACAATCCATCAATGGGATTTCAATCAAGACCATCTCGTTCTTGACCCAAATAATGGAGTCCTGGCAGAACAGTCAAAAACACTTAATGTTGGAAATCGGAGACGAAGAAATATACAAGCAATCATGTTCAGGTCAGTTGGAATTTAATTTACAAGATGAGTTTCAAGGCTTTTCAGGTATAAAATTGATATTCAAGTGATAATCTAATAAGGATAAATTTCACGATAAACTCCGTCTCATGTTAATTGAATTTACATTACATTTCATCTACCAGGGAATGAATTTCGTGAGGAACGAGAGGAAATATAGTTGCTTTATACATATTATAAGGGTAAGTTATATCATTAAAATAGCTTATTTAGTTGCAAATTTAATTTAATTGTTCCTAAAGAGAAAAAGCTGTTTTGCCTTTAATGCATCTCATTGAAAGCAAAATTGTAATCTGGTCGTTAATTGCGAATTTAGACGCTCTGAAATTTTCGCAATGAACTTTAAACGTCTGTATTTTTAAAATTCTCAGCCTATTTTAAATATTCCTACCAAGGAGGAGATATTATGTTCAGAACGTACAATACTTCCAACACTTCCACTTTTTGTCAAAAAGATCCCCAAAGCTCCAATTCGGAAACTTTGACGAGCTTTCATTCTATAATATAATTTCATTTTCTATACAGTCTTCTAAAGCCTTTTTACGAAAGCTTTCCAAGAAAGTTTCCTAAGAAATCTTTCCAAAGAAAGCTTTTTAAATATGCTTTCTAAGAAAACTTTCTAAAAAAAAAATTCTAAAGCACTCTATGAAAGGATTCTAAAGCTTTGTGTGAAAAGTTTCTAAGGCTTTCTATGAAAGCTCCAAGAAAATCTGCAAAAGCTCTCTAGAATTTTCAAAAGCTTGGTGAGAACTTCAAAAGTTCTGAAAAATATCCAAAAGCTTTACAAATTTTCCTTAATTTTTTAAATGCTTGTAAATTTATGTAAAGTTTTACATCAATTTTAGAAAGCTTTCATTCGTTCATTTTCAAATTCTTAAACTTTGAACAAGCTAGATTTTATAGTAGAAAGTTTCAACTATAATCAGCTTGTTCAAAGTTTAAGAATTTCCTTAATAGCTCATGAATTTTTTTTAAAAAGCCTTTAAAAGAACTTCTAAGCCGGCTCTGGAAGAACTTTCCAAAGCTCCAGCTCTTCTTTGGGAGCTTTCAAAATTACTTGAGTTATTTTAGCACTTCCACTCCACTTCTCAAAGCTCACACGCACTTCCCATTCAAATGTATACCATTTCTAACCATAATATCCCCCCTTTATTCTTACAGTTTTGGAAAGATCTTTCGCTGGTATAAATTTTCTCATGAGATTCTGAGTTGATTAGATTTACGTAAGTGGTTGTTTCGTGAGCATCTATTGAAAAAGATATTAAGAAGATAATAAATGTGATTTTAAATTACAAACCTTACAGATAAATACTTTACATTTCTATGCAATTTTCTTGTCTTCTTACGTGAAAATGCAAATTAAATTTATTTATATTGAATAGCTTCGTAATCTAAATTTCACTTCGGAGCCATTTCCTTCATTCCTTCGAGGCTTTCAAGTATAAGAATGAAATCCAAACACTTCACGGATTGTCTCTCGCAGCTATTCTTTTCACACAAGATAAATTTGTTCAAATTGAATTGTTTTCTGTCTGAGTAGATTTGCAAAGGTGGGAAAGAATTGTGCTTATGCAGCTGAAGTGGAGATGATTTGGTGATATGGTGGTAAAAGAGATGGGTCAAAGAGGCCACAGTGGGTGGTGGTGGGATCAATTGTTGAAGTGCATTTCTGTGTTTTATCATCTATCCACCCCCGATATTGGTGAGACAACACACTTTTTTGTCCCCATAGTTATTTTCCTTTTTCATGCTGCCCGATTCATTGTTGTGCGCTCCCCTCTCACATATGTGGGAGTCTGTGGCTAGAATAGTCTTCCAACTGGATGAGACAGTGTGAAAAATGTTACTCACTGCATTCGATGGTCATATGGATAGATAGGGCGTCGCATGACCAGCAGCTTAGGCAGATGATTGATGAAAACTGTCCGAACCCAGGGGGCCATTGTGTGAGTCTGTGGTGATCGGAAGTGAACATTCAGCACAAGAACCGTGACGCATATACTGCAAAAAAGAGAGATTGTGGTCAGAAGGAAGCATATCAGACAACTCAATGAATCACCAAGAACAATTATTTGGGACAAAAAATGAGATCCCCACTGGATATTGATTGGATGCACTGCATCATTCAATGAAGACACAATTTACCGCAGATCTTATTGAGTGAATTACAGATAAAAATTGCATTTTCATCAGAAAGTACCTAATAAGAATTCTGTATAGGAATTTGTCACGAATTCTATATAGGAATTTATAATCTTACAATTTGGAAAACTATTAGGTATGTATGTATACTTTAAAATGCTTATATAAAAGGTTTCCCTGTAAATTAACTGAAAACATCCCAAGGATCCCAAGTGATTCCTTATTAATGTTAGTAACATCACTTAACACCTATATAGCTTTGGGGTATCTCCCCCTTGATTCCTTCCCTTAATTAAAAGTAAACAGTGAAATTTGGATTTTAATTACCACGCAGAATGTGTTTATCTCGACAATAATGTTTAAATAAATCTTCTCTGTGTGGAATTTGTGAAACATTATACAAGTGATATGGTTTGCTGAATTTTAAATAACCCCACTTTTTCAAATATTGCCTCATTCACCCACAAAGCACACATGGCAGAGCACATTTAAATATACCCATTGAACATTCACGTACAGTAGATAATTTATCAATTATGCAAAAATTTAGAAATTGTTAGGAGACAACATACAGTGTGGTTTATAACAATAAATTTTAAAATGAACACGTAGTTCTAAACTTTGTGATAGTGCTGGACAATTTAATCGAGAATCGGATCGAATAATACTTTTTTTTTCAATATGACAGAAATAATTTCATTGCGAAATATCTATGCAGAAAATTGCATTTATAGTTGTTGAAGACAACGGGGAGTGACAAGCGTAAGACTTTGGCCAAATACCATTTTTCACAGAGCAGTTCAAATTCAGTAAACAAGTTTAAATTTTCCTGACAGTTTCTCTCAAAGACAAATTAAATTAAATGTTTTACCATTTTTTCTGTATTCTTTCGGGGAAAATCAATTGCACTTTTTATTATATAAAATCTTGCTTCAGCACAAAGAGGGCAATGCGAAAATCTTTTCATGGTACATTAGAAATATAAAGGATCATCAGCAACATGGCGTCTTTGATGTTGGTAAATCCTATGAGCGAAATTTTCCCCTTTATTGCCGCAAGGAATGCGGAAGTTTGCGGGAAAATCCGATGGGTGGATCATTGTGGAAACTTTGAAGAGCCTCAGCATAATCAATTGATAAGATAATTGAGGATGTGAGTGTTTTGTCAATTTTAGGTCTCAGGTGTCTCAGAGACGCATAACTTTAGCATCTTGAGTATGGAGAGTGCCTTAAAGCGCCAAAACACGCCTCACCCACGTGCTGAGGCCCATAAAAAGCGCCACCCGTGCGAATTTCCATCCCCACTCATGAATACTGAATTAAATCCGGAGGATTCGAAGCTAATAGTGACTGTGCAATTGAGGGTGTTTTCATACAACATTCTCACCCAATGTTATGTGAATCGCATCAAAACCACAATTATGTGGCTGAAGCCACCAGAGTTGGATTAGCAGAAAGTTTAAGAATAAAAAGAAATCTCATCTAAATTCAGTTTTAAATGCCGTAAAAAAGTTAAGAGAAATTTTCCGTCCAAGAAGTGATGAAATTCCGTAAAATGTTATCTGCTAGTGATGAGAGAGATTGCAAAATTCTTATCAAACATTCTAATGATAAAGTTGAAAAGGGAAATTTTATTCGTTTCTCATAAAATTGAGAATATTCCGAAGGGTTTGTTGCGAGAGAAACAAACTTTTAAGAGCTTTATTGGATGTTATTGATATTTTGGACAAAGTATTACTTTTTGCAAGAGTTTTTGAAATTTGAAAGTATCTGCAAAATCTTGGCAAACTTCGTTAAGAAGAATAATTGAATAGTAAGTAAAATTAAATGTTAGAAGAATAAATGATGTTTTAAATGTCTTAAATCATTTTTTTAATCTCCTTGAATTGGTTAATTTACGTCGATATAAAAATTGGGTTTAGAGAGCTTTAAAAATTTATCGAAACACAGACCTTATGAATGGTTATTACCGGTAACCAGAAAATTTTATGCAAACGAGGATAAAATCCTATAAAGATAAAGTTTTATCTCTCACCAAAAGTCATAAAGATAAATTCAAAAAATATCATCTTATGTATTCAATTTTAAGCCACAGTTTAGAGTGTTTCTGTATAAATAGACTTTCCTGGTTCACCTATATTATTTTCAATGGATAAGAAATTGTTTCCATACCAAGATCTTTTTCAGTTCATCAAAGTTTCTAAATTCCTGGTTGAATGCTAAGAAACTTAACTACTAAAAGTTCTAACATCAAAGGTCTCCCTAAATTATTTCCATTGTTTCATCCACCACAATACAATCATTTGAGTTGGAGAAACTTACAAAATGCTTATTTGTAGAGAAATCTCAATAGATGATGAATAAAAAGCGAATAAATTTTCTCATGAGAGAAATTTAGTAAATTAGTCTGGCGAGATGTTTGTTAAAAGTATCAATGGAATGTTTACAAGATTTCCTCAACTCCCTTTTTTATGAATCTTTTATATGGAAGTTTTTCAGTGAATTTGCCATATACACTGGGGGCGCACGATTTAGGATTCCACGTATAACTTTTATTCCCCTCCGGAAAAAAGGGTATATAAGTAAGTAAAAAGTGTTTTCCATGACAAAGAGGAGAAAACGTAAATTCAATACAAACTTTTATGTATTTAATAAAGTCATAAGAATGCCAACTCACTCTTTAATTCAATCACGAGTTACACGATGGGAGATACGAAATGTTTCTCAATGATTTTTTTTCACCCGTGTATCACTCATCCAATCTTTATTGGCGATAAAAAAGGCATGAGGAAGGAAGCATAAAAGTGATAAGATGAAATATTGATAAAAAGCCCTTGAGGATTCCTTCCATCTCATCTGACAGAACAATGCGTATTGGGCTTTAGCACAAATTTGGGGGAATTAGGATCGTGTGTGTCCCCATGAAATATCATGAGGTAGGAAAAGCGTCAAGTGGAAAATGGTTTATTGGATGGCTTTCCAAAAATGACACCCGAGTGGCAATTTTTCCATTTTCTTCCAAGCCTACAATATCCCGAAAGGATCCACCTCGCGAGAGAGCCTCTCATCAATTTTCTGACCAATTTCCCGCAATCACAATCATCGGACAGAATCGGTATAGAAACCAATCATTTTTTTTTAAAGGAAAATAAATTGGAAATTTTAGCAATTATTTCCTCCAATGCCGCTTGGATGAGCTTTTGAGAAAGGCAATTTTCCCAGGATGACGATGGATATTCTGTTAGGCAACTTTTGCACTCATCGGTTTGGTTTAATCAAGCTTAAATTTCCTAATGATATTTGTTGTCCTACTTAAGTTATTGTGCTTTTTGCGCCTAGAAAAGTTACTATACATATCTGGAAAGAGCTGTACGTGGCAGTTTCTTTCCAAGTGAAAGGGAAAATGATTTAATTGTAATGGTTGGGATTATTTGGCCAAGGGCAAGGGACTCACACATTGTTGAGTTGAAATTGTTACAGAAATTCAAAGAGTTCCATTTCAGAGAACTTGTTATGCGCTTTACAGTGATTTTCTTGCAAAATTTTAGTTGAAAAAGAATTGTGAATTTCCAGTATAACAACTTCCAGATAAGAATTTAAAAATAAGAATTCCAACAGAGTCCCAAAGTAAGTTAAAAACTTTAAAATACTGCAATAAGATTAAGATAAGAGATGATGTGGAGGATAAATAGGGGAGAGAGTGTTAAATTAAATTTCCACTTTGGCGTTATTTATCTTATAACAGAGAGAATGGCAAACAAATGGAAGAGGATCGTATAATACTTCAAGTATAAAATTTCTCATGATAAAAATTTAGAAGAGGAGAAAATGGAAATAAATACATTTTCCATCATCGAGTGTGACTTCTTCGCCCTGATGTGAATCACACCACAGAAGCATCTTTTCTCATGCAGAGAATATAATATTTCTCCTGCAAACTCACTTTTCAACAGATCCTTCTTGTTTCATCACTTTATATCCTCCCCATCAGGTCCCACCCTCCCCCGCTAAAGAGACAATCCAATAAAGTACAAAAAAGACATGTTGTAAAAATGGAATGAATTGAGGAAAAAAGGACATAAATTTATATGAAAATAAATTTGCATGGTTTCTTTCACAAATACCCAATTTCTCAGCAAAGTTAAATTCCTCACAAGAAGTTTTTCTTCATGCTCAACTCTCTCCTTTTCAACCCGTGAATAATTTGCATCAATTTATTAAGCTCCACTGCAAAATCATTGGAGACTGCGAAGAACTTCACCCAATTTTGCTTCTTCAATAATGCGATTTTAAAGCCCGATTCTGGAGATAATCAATCAATTTCTATACATGAAAGTTTCTCAAAATCTTGAGGAACTTTTTCTAAAGCTTAAGAAATTTTCTATATAACTCAAAGAGCCACCGTTTTTCAAGTGCAGTGAATTTAATGTGAGATAAATTCTCTGGTTTGTATTGATGAATCTGGAAATGAAGAATGAGAAGCTTTTGCTTTTCAATTGATTTCTATAGAGGCCACTTTATTACGGGAAATCGCATTTATGAGCGGTAAATCATGATTTATTGATGTGAAACACTTCTGATAAATCTAATTATTTTAAAATTTAATTTAAACATAATTTAACTTCAAATTGTTGATAAAATTCAATTTGAATTCAAACAATTGATGTTATACTAACAACTTCTCCAGTGATTGCAATTTTAGTCCACTCTGTCAATATCTTCATCTGCTCAATTCTCTGTGATTTTGATGGAGAGTCCATTAAGCAGTGAGTTTCACAATTACAAGGAAGTGTTGTGGGAGATTCCAAACAAGAAGTGACTTGAGTCTGTCTTCGTTAAATTGTAACAAACTCAACACTCTAATGGGTTTTTGCTTTCTTCCTGCAATTTTCTCCTTCGCCCCGCACGAAGATGTTCACAGTAAAGGGATCATTAAGTTCCCCTAATGTCAATGTTAGATATTTTGCACGCGGAGAAAAATCACTAATCGACACTCAGCATTTGAATAATGATGAAGAAGATGCGGGAAATTTAACGTCTTACAGACGCAGCATCATAAAATTTCTCTCCAACCCAGATAATGTCAACATTTATCACGCCCGAAAGCTTCCTTACATTCTTCCTCTCCTGAATGGATAATAATCCGGCCCAACGTCGCGTTTAACACCCCTCGAGTCAAATGGCGAAAAAGCTTTCCACACATTGTGCATTTTTATGCCAAGGGGAGAGCAATTATTTCCTTTACTCCACCCACAACAAAACACAATCATGGGGGAGAATCATAATTCACTGTAAATCCTGTAAATTGAGGATGATTGAAATACCTCATGAAAGCTTAGAAAAACTTCGTATTCGTTGGCTAAGTTTGTTCGTTC